>VYZS01033378.1:5989-21359 GCA_013400695.1 Neodrepanis coruscans
TTAAAGAGAGCTCTTACACCATGAACCAGCCAATGGAGAGATGTACAGGACAAATTAATTGTCCAGCTTTTCTCCATTCAGAAAATCTCTTGGGTATAACATCAACCACTCTCCCCAGTAATAGAATTGGGTAGAAAAGTGGAAGAAAAAAGGCAATACACTTAAGATTTCCTAGAACCATTAGAGCACATCACATCCTAAAATAATCACCCTTAATCTCAGCGAGTGCCTGCTCACAAGGGGGTTAAATCTGTTATTCTGACTTCCAGGTGCATTTGAAGTGCTCAGAGAATAAATAGGCTGCAGATCCTTTGCTGCTGTGCTGGTCCATAGTGAGCACAGAAAAGGCACTCCATGATGCTCAGCAGTGTCCTGCAGCCCCCAGTGCCCATGGTCTCCTCAGCCTCTGTGGCAGCAGTGTCTTGGAGGTGCTGTCTGGTGAGCCAGAGATGAGGACACTGCACAGGAAAGAGAGGATGCCAGGACAAATCCACAACATCCCAACTGTCCCAAGCCTCCCTGCAGCAGCAGCTCAGGCAGAGTTGCTCCAAAAACACAAGTTGCCCTTGGTGAGAAGGCACTGTCCACGTTAGTTTGGGATGTCTCTGTTAATGAACACGATTATTCTCCAGCTCACACGTCTCTTTCCATTAATCGCGCCGTTTCGCTGCCTGACACCCCGAACATGTTCCCTTTCTGCTTTGCTCCGTGCCGCCTGCTGCAGAAATGGAATGCAAATGTTTCCCTGATAATTTTGTCACACCAAATCTGATCACATTTATCCGGTGTCACGCACATGCACAAGCTCAAAGACATTTGCCCTGAGGCATTAAAGCCAAACTCTGCTCTCTTAGTTGAAGAAACCCAGCAGGAAGTTGTCCAGAGTGCTTGTGTGTTAAGTGACCTGTTTTATTCAGTTTTATAGGCTGGCTGAGCTTTATGGTTCAAAAGGAAGATGTGGTGGCAGTGCTCACGAAAAAAAGCACTGTTTAGTGGTGTGTAGGGAATGGGTTTGGGGAGCAGCATTAGCCACAGCCCTGCATAAATCACTTCGTGGCTCTGTGCCTTGGTTTGATGAACCCTCCCTACAGGTTTATTTACTGGAGGCTTAATTACTCTGTTTGCCGAGTACTTTGAGATGAGGTGTGCTCAAATAGTGTCAAGACAAGAGTAAGAGGAGTCACTTCTTAGTGAAAGGGCATCAGCACCTTTTCCTCCAATTTAAGTTTCTTAATTCCAGCCCTAATACACGGATTCCCTGAGCAAACATGGCAGGTTTTGGGTGGCATCAGTTCATAGGCTGAGCATTGCTTGACTTGTTGATGTGATTGCCTTTCTCTGTTTCCTTCCCTCTTCAACACAGAAATCTCTCAAAGGGTTTTTTTTTTTGAAGCACAGAGCTGTTCCAGGCCTTGGGAGATGAAAGCTATGCTGAGCCAGGTTCTGAGAAGGAGCTATCAGAGTTTGAGTTTCACTGCCAGCTTCTCCTCCTGACATCAAACCCCATCTATTCTCATTTGCTATGGCCTCCATATTTCAAAGGGTGACTAATTCCACTTTCTCTAGCCTCCTGAGACCTGTAGTTTGCTTCTCATCTGTTTGGTAGTTCGATTTCAGTGTACTGTTGCAGGAAAAAGTGCAAGTCTATTGTGCCTGGAGACCACTTTCAAGGTCCAGCTCCATTTTGCTGTTGGTCCCCACCTTGAAAGCTGTGAAGTGAAATCACAAGTCAGACACCATGCAGGCAAACAAAAAACAATTTGGCTTCCTATGATATGGGCAACAAAGTACAACTTTTTTTGATGTGCAGGAACAAAAGAAGGAAAAAAGCATTCCCTGCCCAGAAGTGAGCCTTTTTCTTCTTTTTGATGGCAGATTTAAGTTCAAAGTTTCTCTGCAGTGGGAGCCCAAGCTCCAGGACCCTGTGCAAGCCCAGTAGCTGGACCTGGTATGAACAAGGCTTTAGCTGAGCCCTCACCCTGTGCTGTTGTATTCAGTCCAGTGTGGCAGAGGTGGTGCTGAAGATAAGCATTGCCCTCCACACTGCAGTTAGTGCACAGGAAAGACAGAGCATCAACAGCTGCTCAGCGTATTGCATCTTTATTTCCTGAGCATTTTACATAAAAAAATAAACATTAGCAGCTGTTTGTGAGTGAATATCTTGCAATTCCTCATTTAGCATAATAACACTGAAGGACCAGTAAAACTTTTATCTGCTCCTCTTGGTGACGTTCCTAGGCTGACACAGATCGGAACAGGGGCAAGGAAGGGAACTTTATAATCAGGGGTTTATTGATTGTTTTAAAAAGAAATAAAAGTTCTCATGCAGTGGAAATGCATCCTTCTTGTCAGTAATTAGATGAGTCAGACTGACACTGAGTTTGGGACACTTGATCCTGTGGGCTGCAGAGAAGCACATCCCAGAATCTCATGAGCTGTGGAGAAGGGTGGATGGGATAGTTTTGGGGGTCAAACAAGGGTCAGTGCTCTGGAGGAGTGTGAGATTGTGTGGCTGAGAGGCCCCAGGGAAGCAGGTTGCACCTTTCCTGTCTGCTCCCATTCCCAGCCTTAGGAGTGGATGACTCTGAACTCTGAGCTGGGCAGGGAAAGCAGTTAAGCTGTACATTCCCACTGCAGCCTGTATTGACAGGAGTTATCTGCAGCCAAACATTTAAAGTAACTTCACAAGCCTCCAGGTTCCCCAAGGAGAGGAAGCTCATCTGTGGCTCTCAGAGCTATTTGGCTGACCCTGAGCAGCATCACTGCCTCAGTGACACGCTGGTCACGTTTAAACTTTCCCTGGAGCCCATGAGGCTGAGGCACAGGCAAGCCTTTCCAAGTTTTTAGTCTCCTACAGCTCCAGAGTCTGTTTAACCCCATATGAAACAAGCCTTGCTTTTCTCTCATAAACAGGTCTGTTGATAAATGTTAATGTGCCTGCTCCTGTCTCTCTGTCCTGCCCTGTCTCCTCCATGCCTATCCATGGGAAATTATGTCCCTTCTTTTCTCTCCTCCCTTCTTTGAGTTCAGAGAATGAGGTCTCTCTCTCAGTCCAGAAAGCAGCCTCTGGCTCCTCAATAAAGACCTGGTTAAATAAATCCTTCACACCATTGTTAGTGGTGTGATCCCAAGGAGATCTCAGGGATGTTTCACTGAGCTGCTCCCCAAATAATGTGCAGCTCTGTGGTTGGACTGTAGCTTTCTGTTCTGGGGATTCAGAGAGGCAGTTTGAGGCAGCTTAGTTCGAGGTTTTAGTTATATTTTTCCTGAATTCCTCCTCTTCCCCAGAGTGTTTTAGCACTGCCAAACTGGTAATTCTGTCAGATCTTAATATATGTATATAGTGATAGACATCCAGTGATGTAAATCATTATATGCTACTGAAGTCAAAATTAGGAGCTGGCCAAAGGTTGCATAAGTCTGCATTGGGCCATTTATTTTTATTTAATTATTTTTGGAGGCAAATTGTGCATAATCCATTCTAGAGCCCAGGAACCCCCCCTGTTTCCTGCTTCTCCTGCTTTTCCTTCACTGGGCCTGAGATCCTGTTAGTGCAGACAGTGGAAGAGCAGGACCTGGATGATCCTCCCAACCTCAGTGACCCAGCAGAGCTGACTGGAAGCCCAGTGGTGTGGCAGTAAATGCTGCAAAAAACCACTAATGGTGCAAAAAGCCCCAGAACTGCTTTAGGAGGTCAGGATTGGAAAGATAAGATAGGATCACTCTACTTCATGAGTGGTCCTTCTTGCTAATCATCTTTCCTATGCTGGTTTATATACCCATAGTGGATAAATGTCTGTTTTTCATGTCCCCATGGAGCTGTCAGTGTAGAATACAACTTTCTGCACTAGCTAGAATCCTCTGAATTATGCTCTGAGCTTCCTTAAGTGAGTTTTTACTCTGGAACTAATCAGCTGGCTCACAGTGTGGCAGACCTTAGATGAGCCCAGGCTGTGTGGGTCCAAGTTTTACCTGGAACTTACACAGCCAAGCAAGGGAATGAGGATGAAAAGCTCTGTTCAAACCTTTCTGAGCTCCTGTCTGGCAGTCAATGTCTTGGGTGAGCATGGGGTCAGATCAGGTCAGACTCTGACAGCAGTGACATGGGGAATTAATGAAAAAAATGAGGTTGTAGCAACTTCAAAAGATTGCTGCATCAAAGTGTACTAATTACCAGAACAGGAGAGATCTGAAATATCTGATAGCTCCTTTATGAGATTTCTAGTTATCAGAAGGAAAAAAACATATCAGAATTAAAATACTCATGTGCAGAAAACTAGGAAGAAGGACAGAAATGGCAGCATGGCATTTTGGATCCCACTTTCAAAAGCAGAGTATTGGTGAGACAAAGCCAGCACTGCAACTGTAATAGAGACATTAGCAGTCCTTCCAGACTGGCAGAAGTTCAAGGGCTTGTTCGTGTGTGATGGAAGGATTGTTCCTTTAATATCTGTTTTCCTATGAAGAGATGATCCAATCTCATCCGATCTCATCCGAACCCACCCGAGTGTTCTTGTTGTTATGAGCAGTTGGAGGCTGTTTCACACTGGAGGACGACCACACTCTGTGCTCAGTGGCAGCACAGGAGATGACACAGACTCTGCTGAGGAATAAATCCTCCAAAGGAAGCTGCAGACACTTAGTGAAACCAGGCAAAACCTTCACTCCATTTATCACAGGATGTGCAGTTCTCATTCAAGGCAGGTGAGGCATTGATGATAACTTCCGAGTGCAGAAACTTAATCTACATTCAGAATAGTTTTAATTAACACTCTGCAGCCACCAAAGGCAAAAAATCAGCAGATGACTTGGTATCAGCTCTTGGATGGCATCAAGCTATAGGGCTTTCTTCTGCTTTCCTTTCAGTCCTTGTGTCTGCTCCACCAAGTTGTTTTATGCAAAGAGAGTGGATGTGACAGAAGTGAAGCTGTTGTCTGGCGAATTTTCCAGGGCACAAATATATTTCCCTCTTAAGTTAAGGAGGAAAACACACATGGTGAAAATTACAGTCGTTCCTTCCCTGATGTTTCAGTTGCTCTCCTGCAATACCAAGTGCTAAACTTTAACTGAGGGGGTGGCAGTGAGCACATAAATGCCGAATTTACAGAAACGGGGGAAAAAATAAAAGGAGGGATGTGAAAATACTAAATGATCTCATCCTCCCGAGCCTTAATGGAAATGAATTGAGGCTGCTAGACAGCTCAGGAAGGCAATTACAGGGAAATAATCTGTGGTGTTTAGTGAAGCAGTGATGTGGGGCATGCTGAACATGATGGATCTGGCTGCTGCTTCCAGTTAATAATAATGCACTTTTAGAAAAGGCGGTGCTGCACATGTTTGTGCTTTTGTGTCTGTTTGTGTAATAAAGCAGCCAGCCAATTTTTATATATTTTTTTTCCTGTGCTGGGAATTGCCTTGAACCCAGTGGCTGGAGTGACTTGTAGCAGTGCAAGTTTCCCCTCGAGGCAAAGCTTCTGCAAGGCAGTATTTGCTTTTGTGAGGATCTTGGCCTTCTTTCCAACAATCCAGCTGCTCAAAAATTGTGGCTTAGGGAGCTGTTTGCTCTTTGAGGGTTGGTATGTGCCCTGGTTGATAGCCATACTTGGCTGGAGTCCCTGATATAGGTCAGAACTAGTTGCTAACAATAAAAAGTGTGTGTGCCTGGAAATAGATGCACTTATTAATAGAATCAAGCAGTGAAAGTCTTTCTCTTCTTAAGCCATAAGTCCTTCTTTCTGCTGCAGGGCTCTAGAGGCAGCTGAACAAGCTGTAACAAAAGAGACTCTCAAAATGGGCCTGAACTATTTAATGGGCTTGAAAATTTGAGATAGATTTTCCTGCCCTTGGTCTCACTTGAAGCACAAGAACCCACAACCTGCAAAAAGGGCTGCTTGGAGGAGGAGCACAAGAGCAAGTGAGCTCTGAGGAAAATCATAATTGGGCACAATGTGTGTCTGTGCAGCTCCTGTTGGAATAAACAAGCTCTATCCTTCTACAAGAAAGCTGGAGAGGGACTTTGGACAAGGGCTTGAAGTGACAGGACAAGAGGGAATGGCTTCAAACTGAAAGACAGCAGGGTTAGATGGGATGTTGGGAAGAAGTTCTTCCTTGTGAGGGAGGGTTGGCCCTGGCACAGGTTGCCCAGAAAAGCTGTGGCTGCCCCATCCCTGGATCTGTCCAAGGCCAGGCTGGATGGAGCTTGGAGCAACCTGGGATAGTGGAAGGTGTCCCTGCCCATAGCAGGGGGTGGAACAAGATGATCTTTAATGTTCCTTCTATTCTGTGATTCTATGATTCTGTTTTCTGCTTTTTTCTGCAGTAAATCCTAAATCTGAGGGATTTCTCAAACATCATGCCCTGTAAAGTTACTCAGTACAACCACCAGGCACCACTAATTTATTCTGCATTCAGTTTGTGGGCTCTGTCCAGCTGTTTCAGACTCAAAAATCCTCAGTCTGATTTCCAGGCCAAATAAAAAAGAATAACCCCCCAAAAAAACAAACACTTTAAAATATTTATCTGGAATGATTGGAAAAAAATTCCAAACTCTGGAAATTTCTTTGTTGGTAATGACTTGCTGATAAGACAGACTGATGGAGGCTGACAAGGAAATACTTTTCCCAGTGTGAGGGGCTTGTGTTTCTATTTGATACTGACTACTTTATGGAAGAATCTCATTCACCTGCAGATACCTGGAAATCAGATGAGAAGGGAAAGAAAGAGCCTTACACAATATCCATGTAATCTGGGAACAGACATCATTTGCTATTTGGATCATCACTGCTCCATAAACAGCTCTGGTATCTAATTATAGAGAAACACCAATTGTTCTAAGCTGGACTCCTCTAGACTTTGATTCCCTCAGGGAATTTATAAAGGCAGAAAAAATAGTGTAAATATGAGTGGCTGCTTACAAGGGGTAAATCTGAAAAAACAAACAAACCAAAAATTAGAGGGATGAAAATTATACGCAAAACAAGCTTGAACTCAGTGTCTCTTTTTGGTGAGGAGGAGGAAAGTAGAGATGTAGATTATGAGACTGTCATTACTTTTTCTCTTTGACATTTCAGAACACCACTTTGCAACATCTCTGTTCTAAAAGAGCAACCTTTGACAATTAACTTTTATTGTAAATATTTTTCGTATGAACCAGGAGCAAAATGAAAACAGATTTCTAAAGGACTCAGATACTGATTGGTGAAAAAATGTTTTCATTTCATCTGACAAAACTCAAAGTAAAGTACATAGAGATTTAACATAACTCTTATTTTTCTTCTCCTGCCTTCTGTGAGGTTCATTGTCCACCAAGCTCTAAAAAGAAATTGAGTTTGAAGATGGCATTTAGCTGATTCTTTAGAATCTATATTTTTCTTCTTGTTTACAAGTGTTACTGTTAAAAGAATTCATCTTTCATCTGTGGAGATTTATTTCATATTCAGAAAAAGGGTCAAGGCAGATTTGCTATAGAATGTTCTGAGCCTTTGGTGGAGGTGGATGTCCAAAGAAAACAGCACAGGGCCCAGGGTAGGAGAAGAGACTCTATGTGTGTGCTGGGTGTGGATAGGGAACAGCCCAGGCAGTCAGAAAATATCTAAAAGGCAGCTGAAAGCAGGTGAGGATGTAAAAAGGAAATCTGGCAGCAGGGTTGATGTCTTCAGAATAAACTGCTCCAGCTGTGCTCCAACCAGTCAGAATGTCAGACACCCCCAAAAGTCTGACTCCCCCCATGGCCACAGCACACAGGGACTGATGGGGAAGGGAACCAGTGGGAAGGAAATTCCCAGCTGAACACAAACAGCCCAGACAGAACCTGCTGAGGGATGTTCAAGCAGCAGGGGTGGGGCGGGGAGGGCACTGAGAGAACATGGCAACTGCATCAACCTGGACTCCCATCTCAGTTCCTTAGATTTGCCTTTGGATTTCCAATCAGTGCCTTGATTTCAGACTCTGCCATCAGCACCTGCCTTCCCAGAGTCCGTGACAGACGAGCCGCCTGCAGCGAGCTGGGACAGGCACCTGCCCCCGAGCCAGGAGTACACTGTGCATTGTTTGTAGTCTGCATTTCAGAGTCATCCCTCGTGGAACAGGAGTGTGTGTGTGTGTGCAGGGGGGGGAATAATTGTGCCATTAATGATTGCTATTTTGATTACAGGATGCAATTGTCACTGCGGTTGGAAGCCAATCAAGGCGTTGTGAGTGGGAGCCCGCTGGTACTTTGCAATGGCCCTTGATTAAAAAGGAAGCTCTTGGCTATCTTCAAGCAGCAGGAGAGGAAACAGCACGGATGAAGGTGAGGCAAGAGCCAGACTCTCACTCCCGATGGATCACAGCTCATTTTCTCCGTAGTTTAGTCACGCAATCTGCTTTTTCCTCAACTCTGAGGCCTTTTTCCCCCTTTGCTCCCAACCAAACAATGGCTGGAGCAGCCTCTGCTTCTCAGAGACAAAAATCTGAGTGCTCAGAACTTTGCTCTGGTGCATTCTTCTGCAAATTAAATATGTGCTGTGCCTTCAGAATCCATCTTCAGTTTATCTACATTGCATGCCTTTCAACACACCCTTTCTCCATGCAGTTGCAGATAATCAAGTGTGTAACTGGAATGCAGCTCAAAACTAGCAACAATTTACAGGTGCAATACTTCAGTCTTTTTTCATTAAAGTGATGGCTGAATGTAAAAATATACAATGTTTCTTCCCGAATTTCTGTTGATTTCCAGGTGGTAGAAGGTCTTCTATCATGGAAATTTCTTGACACCAGCTGTGTCAAATCTTTTCCTAAGAGGAAAGGAATAAAAATAAAGTGGGATGGGGTATGTGTGTGTGTGTGTGTGTGGGGGGGTATTATTCCCCTGTTTGTGGTCTGGTTTTGGTTTGGATTTTTTTTCCTAAAAACAAATGAGAAAAAGTGAGTACACTCATCTATACCTGAATATTTTATCTGACTAAAGACACTCACCAGTGCCTGTTATGGGGAGAAGGAGGAATAAGGGGAAACTTGCATTAAAACTTCCACAAATTTTTGAGTTGTGTGTCTAAATTCTGTTGAGATACCTAAATGCCACCTCACTTTTAGATGCTGCAAATGGGCACAACTCCTGGGCCAACAAAGCTGCTGAAGAGCACTGAAATCAGGCTGAATTTGTATGTTAATAACTTGTTGCATCTCAAAATATAGGAGATTCATAGAAGAAAAGCAACATCACAGGTTCATCCTTGAATTTCACAATGCTAAAATCTCAGGTGATGGATGTTGGCAGGTCTCTGGCAATGTTGGATGTGAGCCCTGCAAACCCCAATGAGCACTTAGGCTGGTGAGGATACAGGGATGAAGCTTAAAACTTCACTTAGTGCTCTCTCCTCTGAGTAGATACACAGAGTAGTATTCTCTGGATTGTACAGATTGCTCTAATTTTTAATGTACATATGTAGAGCAACACTCACATCTAGTTTCTAATAATCCCTGGCAGAGAATTTGGCTCTCACTCCAACCCACCATAAGGCTTTCAATTTTCTCGTGGAAAACAAAAGGCCTCTGTTATCTGGAGTGTTCCTGGCTGGCTGGAGAATTATGTGACCCTGTGTTTTGCTAAAGCAAAATGAAAGTGGAAATAAGTTTGGAATGTAAACATGTACATTCCTTTATTAGTAGTGTTATCCATTAATATGGAATTGATTCTGCTGCATAAAATGTGTTACCACGTAGCCTTGTGTCATGATGAGTTTGTTACAGGGTATTAAGCCCTGGTAAAAAATACAGCACAGAAACAAACCTAAACAGTCACTCAGGTAAACTGGAAGCCTCTGTAACCTGTGTTTTCACAGAGTAGCACAAGGGATTAAAAGCTCTATTACACTCTTTTCCCCTTAGAAACCCTGCTGATGCATCCATCTTTTCAGCTTGTTAAATAAGGGATAGGGCTAAAAGGTAAACAGTCAGATACAATTGTCATAGCACAAATAATACAAAGAAACCTCAACTTACAAGCTCTCTTGATATCAGCAATAATTACATGTCTCCAGTACCAGGTCTCAGGCTGTTTTCTGTACCCTTTCATTACCCAACCAACATGACAAGGCAACCCACACACTCCCAAATAACTCTGAAAAAGCAGCCTCTGATGGGATGGAGCTGGAACTAGCACACAGAATGTTGGAGTTTTTGTCCATTAACAACGTGCAAGTGACAGTTATTAGGAGAGTGGTTGATGCCAGAATCAAAGAGAAACTTTGAGGAAAGACTGAGTTTGATCAGTTCAGCAGCTCTGAGGGGCAATGGGGAGGAGGGCAGGACATGTCTGTTGGCAGACTGAGCTGAGCTAAACCAGGCTCAGAGAGTGGCAAACTCCTCTTGTCTTTGCTCTCTGGGCAGGTGATTTGGATCTGGCATTAGTGGCTGAGGAAGAGCAGGATGATTTCTGGATGTCCTTCATGGCCATGCACCTTCCAAAAAACTCCTAATCCTCTTATTCTATGAGAAAAGGAAGAGAGGGCAGATTTGAGGTTACTGGTCACAGTGCATTGAGTCCTTTTCATCACATTTTTCTGCCCCCTTGTCTCTCTGTCTATAACCATCACTGGTTTCCCACCCTGAGTTTGATTCCACTATGATCCTACCCTTTCAGCCAAGAACAACCACTTAGTTCACTCCCATGGCTCTATTAAGATGAGGAAAATCTGTTTTTATATACAGATAAGCAATCTTTTATTAAACTAGACCATTTTCATACACTGTTATGTCATATCACTGCAAAGAGATAATGCCATTCTGATATAAAGCAAGGTATATTGAGGATGTAATGCAGGCAATTTGAGGCATAAATGGCTATAAAATGCAGAATTATTGTAGCCTCCTGCCCCTATTCAGATCCAACTGTGGCCCAGCTCCCCTCCAGGCACTCTGTCTGCCAGGCAGGTTCAGGTGCTGGTCATGCTATAGAATTAGTCCCATAAAAATGGAAGAACTGCTGTACTAAGCTGGATCAAAGACTCAGGTAACTCCCTGTCTTGTTCTAACAGTAGCTGATAGCAGGTTCTCCAGGATGGCATCTACAAGAATAAAGGTAATTTAAAATTGATGATTTTCCCAGATTCTGTGGTTCAGAGTTTTCTGGGCTTGATAATGTGTAATATGTGCAATAGCTTTGTGCAACAACAGCAACTTATCTCAATGAGTCTTTTTCCAATCTGTTCACAGTTTCAGCCACTGAAATATCCTGGTACAACGAGCTTCTCAATGTAATTCCTTATTTTGTACTAAAAATAAATATTTCTTTGTTTGTTTTAACCCTGTTGCCAATTATCATTATTTACAACTCTGGTTTTATATTGAAAGAAACTGAAGAATCTCTCCATGTTCATCTTATTCACACAGCTGAAAATTTCATAGGTTTATCTCATCTTTTAAATTTCTTCATCCACCACTGTTGAATCATCACGATCAACTTAACAGTCCAGACACCTATAATGTATCCAGTCATAAACTCCCTCCTGTTGTATTTCTTTTACCATGTTTGGGTGTCCTGGGAGCTTTTTACACTTCTTTGAAATAAACTTCAATTTTAGTTATTGCAAATACATTTCTATCCTCAGCAATTTGCTGTATTCATTTCTGTTTTGAGGTTATGTAGGACTGTTTTATAAAACCAGTTCTAGCAGATATCCTTTTACAGCCTTGTTGAAAACCAGTGAGAACCATCCTTACCTTTTGTTTCTTATATTATAACCAATTGTTAACCCACAAAATGAGCAGTTCTTTTATACCATGGAGGTCTCACTTCTTTAAGAGGAAGTTTAATGTAAGTCTTCTGGAAATACAACTATACTATGTTGACCAAGGCTTTTAATTTATAAACTCATAACCATCTTCAAAGAACTCCAGGAGATTTCTGGTCACAATTTGACTTAACAAAAGCAATATTGACTCATCCTATTTATTCATGTTCCTACTTACTCTTCGCTGTATTAGTCTTCTATAAGTTGTCCAGACAATTAATTCCCTAATGAAAGAGAAATATTGGAAGGAATTAGTCACTACCCTTTAAATTTAAAGATGAGCAATGTCTCCAGGAAAGCACATCTTGATATAAAGCACATTGTTCTTGTGTCTGCCATTCCTGATTTTCAAGGAGTAGGAAGGAAAAGGAGCATCCAGGGCACCCTGACATAAATAAAACAATGATACAGTTGCTTACATTGGCATCTTGGAAATAAAATTAGGGGAGAAGGGATCTAAAAGGGGTGCATGGTATTTTACATATCAGGACCTTCATGGCATGGGCTGAAGTCCTTTAGAAGTTTTTCTGTGTGGTGAAAGTGTTGGTAGTAAAGTCAAAGTTGTCCTGATGTGAAAATCCTTGTTTAGATTTTAATTTTTTTCTTTAACATTTTAACTTTTCTGTAACAGTAGATTTATTTCCTGGGTTTAGTTTGCCACCTGCAGACAAAGTGGAAATGAGAGCACCATAGCACTTGGTTCTGTGTGACGGATCTTTATGGATGACACATGTTTTGCAAGGAAAGCAGTTATTAAACACAGGTTTTATTTTTAACTTTTTACCCAGAAATCAAAGCTAACAATAAATGCTGATGGTCTGGAGTTCCCTAACTCTCATTGAGTAAATCTGTAATGCTCTAATAGGACTGAGGAAACTTGCCTTGGTTGGAAAATTTGATTTGATAGCTCTCCATGGCTATAGCAGTAAATATTCCTGGGCAGAAGGTGTCGGAATGTTTAGTCCTATTACAGAAGAGAAAGGACACAAGCAGCAGCTCTGACAGCCCAGATAGACTTTCACCCAAATGTCGGATCTACTAAAACACTGGTGTGGCAAGAGTGATAGTAAATCACAAGCTCAGACTGGTCATCTGCAGCAGATT
This sequence comes from Neodrepanis coruscans, assembly GCA_013400695.1. NCBI lineage: Eukaryota > Metazoa > Chordata > Aves > Passeriformes > Philepittidae > Neodrepanis > Neodrepanis coruscans. The sequence goes on from VYZS01033378.1 coordinate 18,865, forward strand.
CCTTTTAAGCCACAGCCTGTCCTGCTCCTATTAAAGTCAGTGACCATTCCGTGCCCTATTTTTTTGCCATTGATGCAGAAAATGGACTTTTTCAGCCTTCAGATAATGTCTGGTATCCACGGTGCCAGATGTACTTTCAGGACTGTGTTTTACTCATCCTGGCTGATGTGCTGTCCTTAAAAATGAGGGGTGGGCAGTGAGTGCTGTTACAGCACCTCCTGCAACAGACTCTTCTAGAAAAAAACTAATATATTGAGTCTCCTGAGCTCCCAAGAATGATACTGATAGCAGTGGGTAAAGTTCAAGAACAGAAAAACAAATAAGAAAAACTGGCTGCTGCACAGTTTTAAAATGTGCTGCAGGAACTTGCAAATGCAGAAGCACAGTCAGGTGCCAGAGCCTCAACTCTGTGCTGCTGGCAAGTTTGCCATTTTCATGGGTGTTTTCCTGCCATATGAAACCATCAGGATTCCACAAGCCAATTTACAAGTATAAAAGTGAAGAACTGTAGAACCAATGTTGAATATTTGTGATGTCCGAGGATTCACATGGATATAAACTGTTGTTCTGATTTTCAGGCTCAAACATGATAAGAGAAAAAAAAAAAATTAAAAGAAAGATTAAAAAAAAAAGTCTTGGTTCTCATTAGACACTGCAAAAGAGCAATTTTCATGTGCTTCAAGAGTGTCTTGTAGGAAGAAGTTCCACACAGAGATTATGCACGAGCTGAGTGTTTAATGACCAAAAATTGCCCTTTCTTCTTAAACTGGAAAGACAAGCAAGGGAACACATGTCAATACCAAAGTTAACCAACCTGCTGTACCCAAATACTCCATTTGGAGGGAGGTATTTGATTTTTTAACTCTGATATTAATGTTCTATGACACTTAAACCTGAGGAAGTGGTTACTCTTGGAGCACAACTGTGAAATTATGGCACAACTAAAGGTACTGGGAGTTCACCACTGAGTAGCTGCAGTATTTCTCCCTGTCATGTATGAACATGTTTTGCCTGCATAAAGAGCAAATTTAGACACCATTGTGATAGAAAATCTTGTAAAAGGAGGGAAAAAAAAAGTAAGAAAAAAAGAACATACTTGTTTATAGGTGGTGTCAGGAAAAGAAATAACCTCTGCAACAGTGTCTGGGTCTCCAGGGCTATGAAGGTGGCATTTTCCAACCACACAAAATTTACTGGAAACATAAAATCCAACAAGAAGAAATGTATCATTTGTGATGATAGTTTGCTACAGAGATTCTGCTGGAGAATATTACCTCCCATGACTCTCTTCCTCCTAATGCAGGATTGTCTCTAGTATTGCCATCCAGAAAGATTTAATTAATCAGGGCCCATTGTCACAGTGTTGGATATTCCTCTTGTCTTCTCATTTGGCCTCAAGGAATTGGTTTCTTTTCCAGGGTGAAAGGAATAGAGATTTATGTAGATGTGAAGAGCAGATTTGCAGACAGACATTGCACTAAGTGAAAGATATCCAGTCTCCAATACCTTCTTGGACAAGGCAATTTATCTGAGCAATGGGTGGAAGAATACAGAGAGTGAGGCTTTGCCAGGAGTGCCAGATTCATTTCCTCTCCTGTACAGAAGTACCTCATTTTTAACTAGATTCAAAGAGGACCATTAAAATATCCAAAAGTGTAACAGTTAATCAAGAGGGGACCTTCTGAAGGCATTAAGAGTTTCATTGCTCTTCTTTAGATTTATTTTCTATTACACTAGGGATTTCTTAAATTATTTTCCTGGGTGGTAGGTTTTTATATTTTCCTATGAAGTTTCTTGTTTGATTATTTCCTGAGGTGAGGCACTTGGTGAAACCTTATCCATGCTGGCAATTGTCATATTACTCTGAAAGCTTTTTGAATAACAATGCAGGAGAAAATTGTTGTAACACTGCCCCAGAGCTGCCCTGTCCCAACTTGACTTTGCAGTGCTATTGAAAGGATCCTGAGCACAAACGAGCTGAGCTGCACTGCCCTGAGCCTCCAGCAAAGAGCTGAAACACAGCTCTGCTTTCAAATTCTTCTCTCTGTGTCTGAAGACAAAAGCAAACCAAGGGCTGAAAGAGAGAAGTAGAAGGTTACAAAAAAAAAAAAAAAACCTACTGTATTAGCAGCAATCTTTTCTGTATTAACAGAAAAGAGAAAAAAAAAAACCCTCAGTTTTGGAGAATGTATGTTGCTGTATTGGTCTGGTTCTGCACTGCACCTGCAGGCTCAGGCAGAGCCAGGAGCAGGAGGAAACCCCCACTTCCCATTGCAGTTCCACTATGGCTTGCTTTCTTCTATGATCACTTCCTCCTTGGCAGTTCATCATCTCATTTCTAGATCTCCACATACAGAGAACCATCTCAGGTTTTGGAACAATTATGGGATGGAGATTTACCTGACAAACCACTTCTATTAAACAATTTTGTCCCTTTGCCTGCACTGTGCAACTTCATTTCACTTGGGGCTGCTTCTGAAAGCCTGGTATCCCTG
>VYZS01033378.1:21552-32993 GCA_013400695.1 Neodrepanis coruscans
AAAAGAAAAGAGAAGGTTAAAAAAAAAAAAAAAAATCCTACTGTATTAGCAGCAATCCTTTCTGGATTAACAGAAAAAAGAAAAAAAAAAACCCTCAGTTTTGGAGAATGTATGTTGCTGTATTGGTCTGGTTCTGCACTGCACCTGCAGGCTCAGGCAGAGCCAGGAGCAGGAGGAAACCCCCACTTCCCATTGCAGTTCCACTATGGCTTGCTTTCTTCTATGATCACTTCCTCCTTGGCAGTTCATCATCTCATTTCTAGATCTCCACATACAGAGAACCATCTCAGGTTTTGGAACAATTATGGGATGGAGATTTACCTGACAAACCACTTCTATTAAACAATTTTGTCCCTTTGCCTGCACTGTGCAACTTCATTTCACTTGGGGCTGCTTCTGAAAGCCTGGTATCCCTGTAGTTTTAGAGATCCATCATGTTGGAAGAGTGAACTTTTCCAAAGGAAAATTTATCTCTATTGTTCAAAAACTTGTATGCTTGTCTCTTCCATGCCCAAATTAATTGGGTCCAAAATAAAAGTATGGCTCCCTCCTCAATAAAAGAACAGATCATTTCTGAGTGGAGGAGATATTGGTGTTGCAGTGTTCTGGTTAATTAAAAAAATTGGATGCTTCAGATTACCATTATCTCCCTCTATCCCACCCACTAGTCAAAGACCCAAACAGAAATTGACTGGCAGGACAATACATTTTCTTTTTCTTGTTTGTTTTTTTCTTTCCCTCAGGACAACATTTTCTCTTTATTTCTCTCTCCAGTATTTGTTGCTTCTGTCAGATATATCTTCACCATCCATTCCTGATACGTTTGTCTGAAAGTATCAATGGTTTTAACACCAGGCCATGTGAAGAATGGTTCTGGGTTGAAAGCAAGATTCAAGCATCCAAACTGAATTTGATTCTCATTGGTGATGCAGATTTTTCCTGGGAACATGGGGCAAAGCTGTTAAATGTTCCTGAGGTAGGGGAAGAAGGGTCTACAGAGTGTAACAGAGCTGGGGCACAGGTGAATCCTGCAGCACTTCACTCTGAATTTAGCACTTTTTGTGTTTTTTAGTCTCTCTGCATCTCCATTTAACCTCTGTAAAGTCAAATCAAATCAAAAAATCCCTTCTCCTCCTTGTCCAGGTTTGTCCTCCATCCCTGGACAGCGAGAGTGCAGTGAGCTGTCATTCCTGTACTGGGGTAGATCCGTGTGTGTGTTTAACAGATTAAGTTAAAAACAATCTTCATCGCTTCATTTAACTAAAGCATTTTTCCAGACAACTTCCTCTGCTCGAATGTTCCTTCTAATTATCATTTTCCCTTTACAATATGTTGTGTCATGCTGCTTAGGAGAAAGCTCATAGAGAGAGGGAGCACTGGGGTTGTGAAGGAAATATGTCCTGGCTATTAGGAAGTTCAATGAAGCGCTGACTTTTATATCATCGTGTAGGGATGGGTGAAACAGTCCAGAAAAAAATACTGCCAGCTGGGCAGCAACGTGGAGCTTAAAAAAAAAACTCCCTTCCACAATGTTTTTTTAAGGTTTCTCCATCAGTTGCAAGATTATTTCGCTCTCTCCAAGTGTTTTATCTGAACTGATTGGTCTCGGAGGTGGTGTTGGGGTTGGTGTGTGGAATTGCAGCCTGGCCAGGCTGATTGCTTTGTGCCCTGAGCCCCCCCTGGCTCTGCCCTGGGCTGCCTGGGGGCTGATTTGCTGAGAAGGAATGATTTGGAGTCACATTCATTTGCTTTCATCCCAACTCCATGAGCTGTCTGCAGATGTTAATTTANTGATTGGTCTCGGAGGTTGTGGTGGGGTTGGTGTGTGGAATTGCAGCCTGGCCAGGCTGATTGCTTTGTGCCCTGAGCCCCCCCTGGCTCTGCCCTGGGCTGCCTGGGGGCTGATTTGCTGAGAAGGAATGATTTGGAGTCACATTCATTTGCTTTCATCCCAACTCCATGAGCTGTCTGCAGATGTTAATTTAACAGTTTAGTGCTTCCATCTTCCATAGGCAGGAGCAACTGCTCCAGTGCCTTAGACATCGAAACTTCATTTCCAGTAACAGGACTTGGAGGACTGGGAGATGGCAAGAAAATTCTTTTGCTCCAGTGAACAGGGACAACATGGTGGTCCCAGAAATCATCTGAGAGAGATTTTGTAAAATAAGGCTCTGTAAGCTACAGGTCTACAGGGATGAAACAAGGAGAGGAAAGGAGAAGAGCCATGGAAGCAAATCCACCCAGGGAGAGATTTTCTTGGGCACACCGTCTCTGTAGTGCCAGGGGAGCTCAATTGGCCCAAAGAGTGAAAACACTAGATTTAAAGAATCTCTGCTAATGGCGGGTCTGTGTCCCTAAATACATGGGAATTCAGGATTTTTCTCTGTGGGAACACATCAAGCTGAAATCAGGACAGACCCTGTTTCCAAGCTGTGGTTTCATGAAAATGCTGTAGAACATAGAGGCAAGCTGATCTATGGCACCTACTGATGGAAGAAAATATATTTCCATTTTAGATCACCTGAAGGACTGATAAACTTCATGATCATAAAGTTACACCCAAAGCATTTTAGGTAATGACTATTCATGAGCCAGGACCACTGAAGTCAATAGGAAGCTTTTCAGTTATTAAAAAATTAGGTTTTTTCTCCCTTCTTTTATAGAAAAAAAGAGGTTTTCTTTCTGTTTGTTTTCCAGCCCCTGTGTTAACTTGTCAGATCTATTGTCAGGCTGTGGTAGCAGCTGAGAACTTAATCATTATGTTTATTATTTTGAATCACATTTATTTATTCTATGTTTCACAAGGGCTTTGTCCTATAAGGAGGACTTTATCCTCCAATGTTGTTGTAAAATTATTTTCTAAAGTCCATATTTTCCATTGCAAACGCCTACACTTACGCAAGAAGTTCTCTCTTTCAGCACATCCACTGTACTGCTCTGTCATAACTGTGTTCCAATTTGAATTCCAGGGGGGAAAAAGGATGTATCCAGGATTTTGGTGTTAATTGTGACCTTCTATTTTGCTTTATTTTGCTCAAAAAAAGATAGTTGTGTGGTGAATTTTTAGCAGCAGAAGCAGCAGCTACCAAAACCCAGCTGCAGTTGGAAAGATTGTTCAATTCTCGTTCGATACAACTCAAGGTCTTTTACACAGCCCTGGAAATTGTGCTAATCTTCCTATTCTAGGGCACTTTGCAGGGTATTTGTACCATGCAATTTCAGACAGGTAATTTAATCAATTCACTTTGTTCCCTGATCTCCTTTACTTTCCTCTGTGATCAATGGGGAGCAGGGAGAGCTCCCAGAGCAGGACTTGGAGCAGCTAAATTAGGCTTCTGGTTGAAATGCTGCTCAGAGCAGGCCAAGCTTCTTCAATTACAGTAAAAGTCAAATTAGAGTAGCTAGTCATCTCAGATTGCTTGGTGAGAATTCCTGCCTTTCTACACTTCCCTGTAGCATCCATATGAGGGAAGATCTCAACTCTTAAGTTCTTCTTCCATAAATACACTCCACCTTTCTCTGTGTCTTGTTAATCAGGAAAAAGCAGGGGAGTGTAATGCTGGGAGAACCCCCCATTTGACAACTGAAGTTATTCTCAAAAAGCCATTGCACAGCCTGGTCCTGAGAACCTGCTCCTGGGTCTCCACAGGCCTTCACAGCTCCAAGCCTGGCCTCCCAAGAGAAGAAACTTGGTCTTTCTCAGCTTTAACATCTACATTTAGACAACAAAAAACCAGGCTGGATGGGAATCTGAGCAACCTGGTCTAGTGGAAGTGTCCCTGCCCATGGAACAAGATGATCTTTAACGTCCCTTTGCAACCCAAACTATCTTGTGTTTCTATGAACACTGAGCTACAAAACCTGAATTTTCATTAATTCAGCTAGTTCAGTTCTTGCCCTGTTCTACACTGGAAAATGCCAACTCAACATTACTTCAAAGCTCAACAAGCACATCATGAGCCTCAGCTCCTGGGTTTCTATATTTCTGCATTCATGTATAGATGCTGATTTCCAGTCTCAATCCAATGCCCTTTTCAGAGTCACTGGAATGTATGGTTTTGTCCTCTTGGGAGCAGCTGCCAGGATTGTTTAGGATCTCAGCAATAAGGAAGTTGTTTTTTGCTCTGATGTGCTTGGTAGCTCACCCTGTGCTTTCAATATCAGAGTGTTATTTATTGGCAATTTTTTATGCTTCTATAATTCTACTTTGAATGGTCATTTGCTTTGCTGGCCAGCATTTAAGTCCTGAGATCAGTGATTTTTCTCATAGCCCATAAAATAAGAAAAGTAATTTCATACCTTATTTCTGCCCGGTGAAAATCCATATCTGGAAAAGTGGACTAGGCTCACATTCACATTCACTGACAGGCACTGGGCAACTTACAGAGTATGAAATCAAACTGCAGATTATTTTTTATGAATTGGTGTGCACTTTTTTAAAGAATCCTTGAGATCAGTAGACTCCTTAAGGTTAGCTAAATAGTCCCTCAAACCAGAAATATAATCTGGATATTTTAAGTTGCCTGGTTAGGCAAATAACTTTATTATATGAGCTGTGATACCTGAAGGGAATTTCTCTATGACATTGTTAATTTGGACTTCCTTAGAGTACCAGAGTATTTATAATATCTCAGTGAGGCTCAGATGCAGTGGAATTCAAGCATGAAGCCAAACAGCTTCTCTGATATTATCTGTTCATCCCTCTGTTTGACAGACAAAGGATAACCTTCCCGAATCAAGGACCTGCATTTGTCTTTTAACTCTGCTAAGTGGTAGGTGGCAGGTGTGGATTTTCTAAGTGGGAAACCTGGGGGTTCAAGAAACTCTCAGCATCTAAAAGCCTCTCCCAGCAGAAGGAGGAGGGGACCAGCAGACCTGTAGAGAGATGATGGGTCATCACAGAGGCTGGGGAGAGCCTGAAGGACCTGGGTGATGGGGAGAAGCAGCTTGTATGCATCAAATTATTATTTTTTATGTCACTTCTCTCTGAAAAGCTTTTGATGGATGATCAAATATTTGAAAAGACTGAGTCATAGGCTGCTTAAAATTTTCTCCACTCTTGGACTGACGAGTGTCTGTCATGTGAAGGAAGAGCTGAAAGCCTCAGCTCTGGGTAGGGAAGAGAAAAACTTGAGGGACCAGGTCTGAGGCTGAGTTGGCAGCTCAGGTGCTATTTTGTGTATCTGGACTAATTCTGGAATGACTATTAGATGTGCTTATGGGAAACAGCTCATCTTACAAAAATATTCCTGGAAAGGGAATGTTGAAATGCTGAAAACACAGCCATTCTCCTTGGAAACCTGTTAACTTGCTTTTAAGTTTTCTGCTCATCCCAGCAGAGACCTCAGTGATTCCTGGTAATCTTTCCACTTTATTGAAGCAGAGCAAGCACTGAAGGTCCTAAGGAAGTTGCTCACTGGCAATCTATAAAGCGAGAATTGTTTACTGAGTTTATCCAGCAAATAATTCCAGTAGTGAATACATACAACAAAATCACCATCTGCCTGAGGGTAATTGGAGAACAGAACAAGAGACCAAATTCACAGAGCAGATTATTCCTCCAGCTCTGTTGGGAATGTTGCATGGGACCTGCTCATACTGTTCTTTCATCTAGACCAAACAATCTTTTGCTTCCATGAATGCCAAATTAACTCTGAAGGGCCTCAGCTGAGTATAGACACCTAAACCCATGTTCTTAATCTGACCAAGGTGTTTACATATCCATTTGGATTCCATAGGAGACATTTTAATTCATGAACCACAGGAAAATATTTCCTTGTGTTTGCTGTTCAGTTGTTTGACGTTCTGTCGTAGTTTTCTAATTTTAACTGGTGAAAAAAGGTAATAGATAGGTGTGCCAATTGTGTGACTGAAAGTTAAAAAACTGATTTCTTAATTTAAGTGTTTAAAGATCAGTCACTGACTTAAAAGCCTGAGAGTTGCCTTGAACAAATTAAGGAAATGCTAAAGAAATTTCCTTGAGTAAATTTCTGCAGAAATTACTGAGGACAGACACAAGGTCTCTGACTCATCTCTCATAGAAGTGACCCAAAGTAACAGCTACACTGGTGCTGCTGATCCTTTTAGGACAAAGGGAATTGGCCTCAAAATGGATCAGGGGAGGTTCAGGCAGGATATTAGGGCCAATTGCTTCAATGAAAGAGTGGTCAAGCATTGGAACAGGCTGTCCAGGACAGGCACAGAGCCACCATATCAGGAAGCATTCAAGACAACAGATAGATAGGAGACAGTAGATGTGGCCCCTCAGAATATGGTTTAGTGGCCGTGGTAGTTCTCAGTCAAAGGTGGGACGTGACGACCTTGGAGGCCCATTCCTCTTGGTGCAAGGGCAGAGGAAGTCACCAGGTTGATTTGAGAGATGGGACACCTCTCCTGTGGAGAATGGCTGAAAGAATTGTGATTATTTAGCCTGGAAAAGAGAAGACTTTGGAGTGACCTAATTACAGCCTTCCAGGAGCTGAAGGGAGCCAAAAGGAAAGATGGAGAAAGACTTTGGACAAGGGCTTGGAATAACAGGACAAGGGGGAATGTCTTCAAGCTGACAGAGAGTACATTTATATTAGGTAGGCAGGTTTACTCAGTCAGCCTGACCTCCATCCTCCACCTCAGCTTTCACTGCAAAGAAATAGACAGAGGCCGCCTTAAAAAATAATTAAAGACACAAGGGATCCAAACAGCGCTGCCATCTATTAATGAAAATGATGGATGCTCTGTATTAACCTTGCTGCAGTTGCAGCCCCACACACAGAGAAAGAAGCAGCTGCGTGAGTGATTCAGTGAGGTTACCTCTTGCAAATTGTATTAATAATTCACTTGTCTGTGTGAACAAATCCCTCCCTCCCAGGCCGAAGAGTTGCATTAATCTAATGGTGCAAGGTTCAGATATCCATATGCTCCTCCAGACAAAGCTGAGGCAGAAAACCTGGAGGTTTGCAACCACCCTTTCCTGGGCTTAGTGCAACATCCTGGTGCTGCCCAGCCTTTTTTGTGGGATGTAGTGACAGGACAAGGAGGAAGGGCTTCAAACTGAAAGAGGGTAGGTTTAGATTGGATATTGGGAAAAAATTGCTGCCTGTGTGGGTGGTGAGGCCCTGGAACAGGTTGCTCAGAGAAGCTGAGGCTGCCCCATCCCTGGAAGTGTCCAAGGCCAGGTTGGACAGGGCTTGGAGCAACCTGGGATAGTGGAAGGTGTCCCTGCTCATGGCAGGGGGTGGAATGAGATGGACTTTAAGATCCTTTCCAACCCAAACCATTCTGTGATTCTATATGAGTAGCAAAGCAGACTGTAAAGTGAGATAATCAGCTCTGAGCTGAGCTGTGGGCACATGTCAACAAAGATGACTGAATTAGGACCACAACATCAACAAACCCAAGTGTTTGGTGAAGTTTCGTAACTGGTGTGAAACTGGTCCAAAGCCAGGGAGCTTACAGCTCTTATGGTCCTGCCTCTGCCTTTGTGCCAGTGTCAGGATTTGGGTAGAGGGGGGATTCTCCCCTTTCCAGTCCTGGTGTTGACTTTGAGACTCATTCTGTTGCTGCAATTGAACATTTTATTTTGTGTGCAAATTAATCCTGACCCAAAGCCCAATAACATCCACAGGAAAAAAAAAAAAAGCTCCCAGTTCAAGAGGCTTTAGTATTCAATCTCATAGCTAGTATTATTGAAGCTTATAGATTTTGTGAGTGCATCTATTACTCATGTTTTCCTCAAAACCTGGGTTTGGCATTAAAAGATGAGGCTTCTGGAAAGAACAAGGAATCCTTTCTATGCTTGGTATTGGTATTTGGTACTATAACCTAAGATGTAGACTTTCAAAATATTTTCTTTTACATGTGGTTCCAGGTTACAACCTTGATTATTTTTATAGCAGAATAGTGATTCTCACTTATTCACAAAACTGCAGAAGCTGTGTTTTTGGGGGAAAAATTCAAAGCTTCACTCTGATAAGACAAAACAGATACATATTTGATAATAAAGGACTGTAATCAGAAATCTCTTGTCTACTATCAGCCAATCTTAAAACTGAGTTGAAATATTTTTGCCCTGTAGGTGAAAGGCAGGTTATATTCTACCATCAGGAGCAATGTTTTGTGCCTTAGAAGTCAAACATTTGGCCTTATGGCTGAAGACCATAATTATTTTTATTATTGATACAATATAATCTGTGTTTATGTCTCTGTTATATAGTTTCCATTGCAATGTAAAACTGAAATAATGGTTTAATAGTGTCTCCAGCTATGGAAACCATATTATATTACTTATGGATTATGCTCACATTATTTTTTCTAAGATAAAAATAAGATTACTGGTAAAAAGAAATTCTACAATGAAAAAGGTTTTTGTATTCAGAATAATGCTATAACTTAGGGAAGCTTAAACTGGGAATTCTTGGGGATAAAATGGAATATATAAGACACTTTGTTAGATTGTCATTAAAAGAAAAAAAAAGAAGACATTTCAGTGATCTGGGAAATGAGGCTGCTATCACGAATTACAGACTGGAAAAAAACCCCTGCAACTTAATTCCAGCCCCCCAATATTTATTTAAATTTATCACAGCAGTGGTTGTGTTAAAGAGGAAGGGAGACATCCACTTTGGCAGCCAGATGATCAACAATAATGATTATTTCATTTGAATATTAGTTCTAACACTTAAGCAAAGAGAAAGACTTCTACTTTGTCTATTGTTTCCTTTAACGGTAGTTTTGTTTTGTTTTCTTTCCCTTCCCTCTTCTGCTTGAATGATATAAAAAAACGTACATTAAGAGGTTTCCAAGGCTGCATTTTGCATTAAAAACAGATTTTTATTTGTTTGCCTAATTTTCTATTCACTTCCTTTCATTGCCATGAATTAAAAGGTGACAAATGACTTTGCAAAGGGGTAAGAGAAAGAGTTTCCACAGTGACATTTAAATTTGAACCCATGCTTGATGGTACACAGATGATTTAAACACATGTCACCAATGCACAGCTCTAAAAGCAGATTTTAAAAATGCTTTTGCTTCCTTTATTGCTGCTTTAACCTGCATCTGGAGCTTTAACCTGCAGTGGAGCCATGGTAAATAAGCTGCACTCATTGTCTTTCAAAGCTTTGTCTTGTGCTCCTCAGGTGAACTGCCTTGTGGGGGTTCTAAATAATGATTATAAGCTGAACTCTTACCATGTAGATGGAACTGTAGGTGTTAAAGTCACCTCACAGGGCACCCTGTTTCCAGATTTGCTATTCAGCAAGGGGTCATAGCCTGTCAAACTCCCATAATTCAGAACTCCACCTCTACTGCCAGCAAACATATGCTCTCATATGCAGGAGGCAGAGCTGGGATCACTGCCACTTGAAGCAAGTAATTGTCTTCTGCAATCAGCACGTGCCTGATCCATGTGTTTGACCATCTCTCCTCATTGTCATAAACGTCTCCATCCTTCTCCAGCTACTGCCAGGCCCAAATCCAGGAGTGCTGTGTTAATATCCTCTCTTTTCTTGTTAGGAGTAGGCTTGAATTAAATTCAAGCATAGAGACACCACTGACATTTGGGAGTGTTTGGATCTCTAGCAGTCTGTAGCTTGTGCCCCATTTAATTTACTGAGGGGAGTGTGTTAATGCTACTACTCACTAGCAGTGTCAAAATCAAACTCTTACAATGTGAAAGACCTCCAAATCCAGTGATATCAATGTTTAATTGGCATGAAAACCCCCAAGTTCCCTTGTGGTTTATTATGTGCTGAACCACTGTGGTTTTAGCAGATTTGCAGACTCTATTAAACAACCTCTATTAAATAAAGACAAACTCAATGATTAAATGTCTCTGGGTACCTTGCATGAAGCACTGAGGCACTAACAGTGTAAAATCTGAATATTTGCCATTAATCAGCTGATATGAATATATGATATGACGGTGTCAAAAAAAGAATAGTTTAATACCTTTTTTACTGTGGCTTCACTTCAGGGAAATGGGAGATGGAAGAGGAAATGGCAGTTTTGTTTCAGGGGGAACAGAGCTGATACCTGTGCAGCAGCATTTCTGTTTTCCAATCTCTGCTGCCACACTCAAATGGATGCTGCATGCTGCCCTGACCCCTGTCTGACAAATACAAGCTTGGAAAACAAAGAATCTTCAGTTTTATTTTTTTCGGGGGGAAAGTTGGATTAAGGGTCAACTTTGCTGTTTGTCTCATCTTGGTGTCTCACTTCTCTCCTCTGCTCCCTCACCTGAGCCTTACATGGCAAATGGCTCGTCTGTCTCAGGGCTTGGGAGGATGGTGATGGTTCCTTATCACACCAGGACTGCTCTGGAAAGGCAGCAACTTCCTCCTGGGCTGTTTTCATCCTTTTGTTTTGATTATAGAATATCTATCAAAGCACACATACTTACTTAAACTGAAACTTTTTACTCATTAGTAATCCTTCTTGCCTCATTCACAGTATGAAAAAGTTTATAAACCACAAAACTACCTCCTGTTTTCATTAGATAAGAATTTTTCTTTTCTACACTGTTCACCTCTGTATTTGTTCACAGACCACCATGTCTATGTTTATTTTCTGTTTCTGGTACCNTTGCATGAAGCACTGAGGCACTAACAGTGTAAAATCTGAATATTTGCCATTAATCAGCTGATATGAATATATGATATGACGGTGTCAAAAAAAGAATAGTTTAATACCTTTTTTACTGTGGCTTCACTTCAGGGAAATGGGAGATGGAAGAGGAAATGGCAGTTTTGTTTCAGGGGGAACAGAGCTGATACCTGTGCAGCAGCATTTCTGTTTTCCAATCTCTGCTGCCACACTCAAATGGATGCTGCATGCTGCCCTGACCCCTGTCTGACAAATACAAGCTTGGAAAACAAAGAATCTTCAGTTTTATTTTTTTCGGGGGGAAAGTTGGATTAAGGGTCAACTTTGCTGTTTGTCTCATCTTGGTGTCTCACTTCTCTCCTCTGCTCCCTCACCTGAGCCTTACATGGCAAATGGCTCGTCTGTCTCAGGGCTTGGGAGGATGGTGATGGTTCCTTATCACACCAGGACTGCTCTGGAAAGGCAGCAACTTCCTCCTGGGCTGTTTTCATCCTTTTGTTTTGATTATAGAATATCTATCAAAGCACACATACTTACTTAAACTGAAACTTTTTACTCATTAGTAATCCTTCTTGCCTCATTCACAGTATGAAAAAGTTTATAAACCACAAAACTACCTCCTGTTTTCATTAGATAAGAATTTTTCTTTTCTACACTGTTCACCTCTGTATTTGTTCCCAGACCACCATGTCTATGTTTATTTTCTGTTTCTGGTACCATTCTGAATTAATTCATTGGGCTTTTTGCTTCATATACCTGGTTATCCCAATGTGGTCTCCAGCACCTTTCCAAATCTCTGCTGTCATTTCTATGCCTATTTTTTATGTTTCACAGCCCTTTCATTC
>VYZS01033378.1:33128-74299 GCA_013400695.1 Neodrepanis coruscans
CCCAATGTGGTCTCCAGTACCTTTCCAAATCTCTGCTGTCATTCCTATGCCTATTTTTTATGTTTCACAACCCTTTCATTCTCCTATTCCTTCAGTCTCTTCTCTGCCAGTGTTATCCCTTCAGCCGTGCTGCCACTGTTTCAGACGCAATTCTCTCCTTTTCCACAAACAGCCTTTCCTCACTTCCATCAAATCCATCTTTCCACATGTGCCCTTCAGCAGTTCTTTCTATCTCTGTCCCTTTTCCCAGCTTTTTTCCATTCCTTCCAACCCTATTATCTACCATGCTGGTTTGGCTTGTCTGACTTCTCTGGAAGCTCTGCTGGGCACAGACTCAATCTTATTTCAGATTAATGGGGCTGGGAACCCCAGGTGGGAGGAGAAATTCCAGGTTTCTGGGGCTGCATTGCAGAAATATGGGATCACCACTTGAAGGCTGTTTCTTCTCCCCACTGAGACAATTTAGGACAGGTTTCATCAGACTTGACCCTCATGTATAGCAGCAAAGTGTAGGAAAGATATGAGCTCAGGAGCCTCGTGGTGTCTGTTCATGTGAGGGGCATTTATTCCAGGGATGGCTCCACTATGGCATTGCCAAGCCAACTGCAGCCAGCAAAGGCAATCTGACCCAAGGCTGAAGCAAAATCTGCCAGAATGGCATGAGAAAGGAGGATTGAATCTTTGGGCATCTGTGCCCATGGATGGAGCAAGAGCCAACAGGGCAGCAGCATGTGGTGCAGCACCCAGATAATTGGGAGGAGCTGCCAGCCAGCTCTGTGTGTTACAGAGACACCATTAACTGGGAGGCAATCAAATTGCAATGGATGAAAGTGGCAGACAAAGGGGAAGAGAGTTTTCGCAAATACAGGGCTCGAGAGGGTTGTTCCTCTTCCTTTCTGCTCAGTAAATGTGTGTTGGGAGATCAGCAGAACCTCACCAGAAGCTGAGCCTCATCACTGTGGAACAACCACTTGCCCCACGTCACCAAGCTGGGGCAATTTGAAGCCCCAAGTGCCTCGGTCTGTTTATCACTACAGGTTTTCTGGCTCCCTGGGTCTGTGCTGGAGGCTCAGAGCAAACAGAAAGAATCGGTGCAGATGAGTGAGAACTTATGGAGATGATAAAATTCCTTTATTTTCCCCTGAAAATGCACACCTGGCGCTATAGGCCTGAATGCCATTGAGACTCCGGACCCAAGGATGTAACACAGGAAAGGACAGTTTGGGGACAATTACAAAATACTCAGGAGAAGGATTCATAGGCTTGAGGGCAAGGAGGGACTATTATCATCATCTAGTCTGACTTCCTGCATAGCACAGCTTAGGAAACTTCAGCTAATAATTTCTGCATCAAGACCATAACTTCTGTTTGAGTTATAGCATCAATTTTCAAGAGACAACCAGTCTTGATTTAGAGAGGATAAGCTTTGGGTTCTTTTTATCTCTCTTCCAATGCCTGAGCCTTGAGGGTGGACTCACATCTGGCTTTGAGGGGTTTTTTGCAAACCTAAAGGCTCAATACTAACTTATCAAAAAATAAATTCAATTAAAGCTGAATTTTTCACAGTGGAGTTTGGTTGGTTTGTTGGTTGTTGGGTTTTTTTTCACATCCATGACTTGGGGCTTTAAAGAGCACACCCCAAAAGTCTGAAGCTTCTGATAACATCCCAATTTCTGGTAAAACAGTTATCTCCTTCCTGGAGATAAACTGGATTAGCAGTTTCAAAAGGAAACCTCTTTTCTGGCGACTCTCAACCAAGAGGAGATGACCTGGCAGCCAGCCCTTGTCCCCTCAAACAACAGAATTTTGTGATGGTGAGATGTAGCTCTCCCATCCCATTTGAGATCCAATCTGCTCCAAAACACCCAGAGTCACTGATGAAAAAGGCATAAAAGGGTCTGAATAAAAGGAAGGTTAATAGATGCTGATGTGGGAGTAACCAGGGCTGTCAGGGAGCGATTAAGCTGCCGGATAATCTTCCACCTGGAGCTGTCAGGCCGGTGTCTAATGTTTCATTCAAAGAAGGAGCTCTACATTCCTGATAAGTAAATGACAGAGAAGTTTCAATTAGGGCTGCTCTGTGACTCAAATCCTGACACAACCTGATGGTTTACTTTCAGTTCTCCCGCTGTTCTCCAGGGGATGCCAACCCATTAATAACACATTTTAGGATGTAGGGTGGGATGGCTGCTGCTGATTAGCAAGTAGCCATCAGTGGGTAGGGAGGGTGCAGCTTTCTCGAGCTGTGAATTGCCTTTATTATAGATTTTTGGATGGGGCAGGAAAGGAGTTCCAAGCTGCTAATTTGAGGGAGCTGGTCCTGTTATTACAGCCGTGCCAGGGATGGCAGGAGCAGTTTCCTGCAGTGCTGTTAATGTCCCTCCAGCCTGGCCACAAACCAGGTTGGGGGGACTCAATCTCCAGTAAGGTTTCTCTTTGCTTTTCCCTGTAGTTCGAAATTAAAAAAGTAATTTGCAAACTCAGCTTCCATTAGTGCAGAATGCCCCAGGTGAGGGCAGGAAGGTAAGAAAAACTAATCATCTAAATGCAAAACGTTTTGCTTGGTGACGTTTCTTGTTTTGAATTTAGCATGAATTAAGAAATGGTTGACTACCATGAAAGCAAGATGAAAGCCTTCATTTTGGGTCAAAGAGAATGTTTCAGCTGACTGAAGGTGAGTATTTTCTCCTTTTCTCTCATTATAGTGGAAAAAATGTTTCAGGTCAACACAGAACAGCTCTGTTTTGTTTTCCAAATGAACTGAAAAACCCATTACTCTCACAGCTGTACCTGCAATATCTTGGCTACTTTGCTCCTGAGGTCCCCTAT
This sequence comes from Neodrepanis coruscans, assembly GCA_013400695.1. Classification (NCBI taxonomy): domain Eukaryota; kingdom Metazoa; phylum Chordata; class Aves; order Passeriformes; family Philepittidae; genus Neodrepanis; species Neodrepanis coruscans. Next base: position 35,958 of record VYZS01033378.1, read on the forward strand.
GGAGCTCTCTGCAAAACACAAGATAGAAGACAGATTAAACTGTATTTTTTTTGTGTTCTTTGCTCTTGTAGAGATGAAAGTGAGTCACACCTCACAAATCTGAACCTCCATCTGAATCCCACCGTACTCAGACCCCCATCTCTAGAAAGAATTCAACTGAAACTCAGGATTTTTCCCCTCATCCCACCTCATACTTGTAATTTTTAGTGTAAAATAATATTTGAGGGGATGTGGCTCACCCCTGTTACTGCAGGCCATGTCAAAAAAAGCCAGCCCAGTGAGTTCCCAGAGCACTTCTGTTCCCTGCTCTGTCTGCCCTTGGCTCCCTCCTCTTGGCTGTGCTCCAGTTCATCTTCCTGCTCCCACCAGCCTGTGCATCACCAAGCTGAGCCCTGGCACCACTGACTGTCAAACCCCACCAGTACCCCCTGGATTTTCAGGCTGGGACACATGAAATTTCTTTCATGTCTTGGTGGGACAGATTTCCGTTAGGAAATGTGGATCATGAAAAGACTGAGTGCTTTTGGGGTCGCTGTATCTGATGAAAACAGCCTTTGGTACAGTGACTTAGGAGGGTTTGTGTGCCATGAGCCTTTAGATACCTCTGCAATCCATTCGTGGCATGGAGGGAGGGGGGGCCTTCCCATGGAGTGTGTTTGTTCACTTGGAGAGTGGCTACAGGGGTAAAAAGGTGATTTAATAAAGTAACTCCATGCAAATAATCCACTGTGTCAGAGAAAATCACACACTTTACGGATTTCCATCTCCCTCTGCAGTTCAGTGAGATTTTCAGTCGCCCTGCTCTCCGTTGTGTATACTGGGAATATTTCGACCTGCAAAATAGTCAGAGAGCTCTTTGCTTTTTACAGCTAATTTGCACTCTGCAAAAACCTGCAGAAACCCTTAGTTTCTCATGCCAACATGCTCCTGCATGTGCTGAACAGCAGAGCTGCTGTTGCACTCTCTGCCTTGTGCCATTCCTGGTTAATCCCTCTCCTGCCGGACCCACTGCCCTGGGGGCTGCAGCAAAGGCAGTGACTGATGGTCTCGTGAACTCACTGCGAGCCAGGTGAAAATCATTTCCCCACTCTGTTAAACACGAGAAAAATGGTTCTAAAGCTGTTTTGTTTCTCAGGGAGCAGTGCAGTGTGCATCTACCACGTTCCCATTCACCTCGGTGCAAAGGGATGGGAAAACAGGTGAAAAACACCAAAGATAATCAAAACTTAGAAGGTGGACATGAGTACAATTTTCTTTTCCTTTTGACTGTGGAAGCCCATTCTGGCTGAGAAGAGCCTGATTATATCCATCTTTTTCTTGTCAGCAGTGCTTGATTCATCCGTATCACCAGGCCCTGCGTGCAATAAATCTCAGTGAAAAAGAGTCAGCTCTGTTTGAGCTTTGCTTTCTTTGCAAAGGGACACGTGGAAAGTGGCACCTCTGAGCTGGTTCTGGACCTCAGGAAATGCTACCAGGAAGGAGCATGATTTTGTGACTCACTCTTTCCTCTTCACTGGACTCTGGAGGCTCCAGCCAGGATTTACTGCCTTGTTCTCTCTGCTATCCATAGGGCCTGACCTTAATGAGCGCTTGGAGGGTCATTCAGCATTACGTGGCTGTGCAAAGGGGCACAACCTCACTTTAAGATTTAAGACCAAATCTTGTCCCTACCACAACTTGGACTCTGTGGAAAGTACTTACATGTAACACCCCATTAGGAAATTTAATGTATATTTGCCAGATTGTAACGATGCTGTACATGTAGGAACAAAACTGTTCTGTGAATTTTTAACTTCTGTCAGGGTGGACTCATCAGGGAAAAGTAAAATTCGTAGCAAGTGTTCTGTGGACTTTGTCTTGCACCTCAAGAGGTGCAAGAAGGTACACAGCCAGGGACAGAGATTTCCATTTGCTTGACTCAACCAGAACACATAAAAAGGAAAGAAGTGGTCGGGGTTTGGCTGACATTCATATTTTCCTTTTTGTCTACATAAGCACTTGAATGACAATAAATATCAAATAATTTCAGTACTAATTTCTGAGTTCTGGGTATTTTTAGAAAGCTATTTGTAGAAGCAGAGGCAGAGCTGAGAACTTCTTTCCAACAGGCTCCCAGAGACTAAAACCTCACATGTTTTAAAAAAAACACAGTAGGAAATGCTTTGCAAGCTTTATTTCTTTTTCTTCGTCTCTTCTCTTGTCTGTTCATGGTACCTTTATCTTAACCTTCATAAGGGCTACCATAAGGGTTTCTTACTTCTCAAATGCCTCCTGCCCTCCTTTTCTTTCTAAGACTGCATGTGCCCAATTGATCTCTGAGCTCTCAGAGAGAGATGTGTTATTCTACCTAAGTGATACAAGTCCAGAGCCAGAGCCACTGATGGAAAAGACTCGTGCCTTTACCATGAGTACACTGGGTTTTTTAGGTATCCCACTGTGCCTTTTCCCAAGGTGTGCTCCCCCTCTGGACTGAGTGTGTTTCCAGCATCCCCATCATGTGCTCACACATCAGGCATAAAATGAGCTTTGCAGTCCTCACCATTATGATGCTTTTAGAAACACTCTGTGATGAAATGTCTTGTCTCTTCTCCTGCAGGGGAGAGTTTATGAGGGAGATACTGCAGTGGTGGGACTCTACAGGACAACTAAACGCCCTGTCAGGTTCATGTGGCAAACTTCAAAACTTATTTTTGTTCTCTAGCCTGGGGGGAAGGCCACAATTAGGTCACCCCAAAGCCTTTTCTTCTCCAGGCTGAACAATCCCAATTCCCTCAGCCTTCCCTCATATGAAAGGTGCTCCATCCCCCTGATCAACTTGGTGACCTCCTTTGAACTCTTCCCAACAGGCCAATGTCCCAGGTGTGCCTTTCCCTGTGCCTGTGAATGATGGTTGCACTGTACCTGGGAGGTGAGCAGTATATCAGATATAATGAGGCTTTGTTGCATCCTGTTATTTTGTCCTGTCCTCCATCCTGGTCTCTTTTTGTGTGTGTCAGCAGAGGAAAGGCAGGATTTATAGTCACTTTTCATGGTTTCCAACACCTGCCCATGCAGGGGAGGTTTTTCTCCTGTGTGCAGGGCCACCCACCTCACCCATTTAACAGAAGCTGTTTCACAGGCTCTAAGTGACAAATGACTCCCAAAACAGGCTCTTCACAGGAATATCCCAATGTGAAAAGACTATGTAATATATGAATATTTACTTAAAAGCAAATTTGTAGATGATAAATACAGACTTTTTTTCTGAATAGGATATGGCAAGGTTAGTGTTAAAATCAGACTTTGCAGACTCCAGATTTATGGTTTACAATTCTGTTTTCATGTTGTGCGGCTTCAATCAGGTAAGTTCCTCTTCACCCCTCTCTTCCCTGCCTGCCCAGAAGCTACCATGGCATTGGGCAGCTGGAGAGGTTCTGGCAGAGGTGATTCTTAGAGCTGGAGGGACAAATGAACACAACAGTAAAGGAGACAACAGGAGGAACTCAGAAAGACTTACAGGCTTGCAAGTGTGGTTAAACTATGATATAAGTTCACAGTTCCAAATGGATTCTAATTCCCAGGAGAAGCATCTTGCTTCTTAATTTGTGGGCAGCAGAGTCTATCAGGGATGAACAGGCCAGAACTGGGGCCAGCTCAAGGGCTTTGGTGTTGCTAAAGGGGCTTTGCTTGGATAGAGCTACATTTTTATCTGTAGAGCAAAGAGTGTAGGGGATGCACGGGATGTATGAGTGGTTGCTAAATTCACAGGCCACATCAGCCTCAAGAAAAATCCCTGAGCTAAAAGGAGGGTGAGTCTGGAGTGGTACCAGGGCCATCGTGTGAGGCTGTGAGGACACTTGGTCTCAACCTCCTCCTGCATCCCTGACAAAGACAAGTCTGAGAGCAGATATGACAAAAATCAAGGCCAGAGAGAGAAAACAAAAGGCCAAAGGGGAAGTGACATCCTTCTGTCCTCATGTCTCATCTTTTCCAACAGCATGTCCTGGGGGAAAAGCAGGGGATGTGTATAGTCATCTGAAAGCAGGGAGAGCTGGAGGTGATGTCCCTTGAAGGAGTCACTAAAGGAAACATTTTTGGGCAGGTTCTTGGGTCGACTGCCCTGAGTCAGTGTCTGGAGTCATTGCTCACACTGCTGAGCCTTCCCTAACCTCAGGCTTCTGGGATTTATTTAGGGGTTTGTTTTGTTTTTTTTTTAGACTGGTGTCAAGAAGAGACTGCTGTACAGATGACTCTGGAGTGGAATGATGTGCATAAAAAAATAGGGAGATGGGAAACATTTGTCTCTTTAATGTTACCTTGGCTCTTTCTGAAGCTATCCATTGCCAGTCTGTAGGTCCATGAGATGATGAGATGGATAAAATGGGATGATAAGCTTACAGTAGAAGAGAACCTATCAACAGACCTGTTGATGTATTGCCCTTCTCAACTCAGGTGAATTTAGGGGTGAAGGGAGAATAAATTTTCCATAACCTTTTTTGCTGCTTTTAGATAACCATTAGCTCTCCACGGACCATGACTTTCATTTCCCATCAGCTTTGAATTACTCAGTCTAGGACTGAGCTGGAAGGTAATTTCAAAAGGCAAAAAAGAGGTGGGCAGAAACCCCATTTTTTATTTAATTCTTGCTGTGGCTGGCTTAGATTCTGCCCTTTAACAGGGTTTGCATCAAAGACAGGCTGATAGGGATATTACTATGGGCAAGTGGAGGTGACAGGCATGCCTAGGTGGTCAAGGAATTGTGTGCCAGCCCTGCAAGGAAGCCAGAGTGACAAAAAGAATCAGCAGGGGTACAATCACTATTACATTCAAGATAAGGGCTTTGGTGATGTACAGCCATCTAACAAGCAGATCAACAGTACACTGATTTTTGTGTATAACTCTAAAGGGAACAGACAGTTTTTCAACCATTTTCAACTAAAGTAGCAAGTACCATAAACCCTTAAACCAAGAGGGTTTAGAAATGGTTTGAATGGGTTCTTCCCACAAATTCATGCTTTGTCACTCTCCTTCATCTTGAAATAGTGTTTAAGGACAGAAAGAAAATCACTTCTTCACTTGGAAGAAACAAATGGCTCCACATCTACTATGTTCCCTCTAATGGATTAAAACCTCTCTCTGAACTGCAATAGAAATCCTCTGGGCTGGTTCCCACACCTTGCCAGCCATCCCTCACCCCGCTGGAACCAGCATCCTGTCAGGTAGGGAGCTCAGACTGCACAAAACACCAGATTTTACTTTCCTTCTCAATGGAGCATTTTCTCCATGAACAGACACAAAACACTGTGTTATTTTTCTGACATTGTTGAAAGCACTGCACAAACAGGAATCCTTGGCAAAGATTTAATAGGAGAATTGTGTCACACAGGGCAGCTGAGTAATGGAGAGAACTTCACTCACAATGAGAATAAAATCATAGAATTACAGAATGTTTTGAGTTGGAAGGGACGCTCAAGACCATCTCATTCCAACCCCCTGTATGAGCAGGGACCACCTTCCACTATCCCAGGTTACTCCAAGCCTCATCCAACATGCCTTGAACACTTCCAGGGATGAGGCAGCCACAGTTTCTCTGGGCAACCTCACCACCCTCATAGGGAAGAATTTCTTCCTAATATACAAACTGAGCCTGCCCTCTGTCAGTTTAAAGCCATTATCCTTTATCCATGCTCTTGTCCAAAGTCCACCTCCAACTCTCTTGTAGCCCTTTTAAGCACTGGAAAAGCAACAAAGTAAATTAAAAAAAAATCGGGAATGAAAGAGAAAATGAGAGGAAACTTACCTTATTCTCTTTCAGTGTTTGCTTTCCCTCCCTTTGGAGTAGATTTCCTCTTTCTGGACTGTCTAGTGCAAAAAAAAACACACCAGATGTGTGAAGTCACACAGTTTTGCAGCCTGAGAAGCTCAGTGCACTGACACCAGATCCTGGCTTCAAGTAGTGGCTCTTGGTCAAAAATGTAGAGGGGCACTAGAAATTAATGTAGCTCGTCATTTTAATAATTGTTACAGTGCACATTAGAAAGTGCTGTCACTGTTTAGGAGCTCATAGTTTGCTCAGTGAAATTGCAGCTGAGGTTACTTTGCCTACACCTATCCTGCTGATTGCTCTTCTATTCCCCAATTAAGAGAGAAAAGAAAAAAATCCATGTTAATTAAAAGCCAATTGATGACAAGATGACAATACCAGTACAACAGCCCATCTTCCTAAGTATCAACAGGTTCCTGCGCAGCACAAATCCAATTTAAAAAAGACAGTGTCAGTGTTCTAATACCTAAAAACTGTTCTTGCTAATTGAGGAGAATGATTAAAAGGTGCAGGTCGGTTGTTATCTCTGTGTGGAATGTTGTGATGAATCACTGCAGCACCCACGAGTGAGGCAGGTGGCAGCAGGAGAAGCCCTGTGTCTGTCCCCTGAGCAACTCAGCAGTGAAGGAGAAGCTGAATCCCTGTGAGGATGAGAGGTCTCAGTCCTGCCCTGGCACAGGGCAGAGCTGGGAGGAGGCAGATCAACAGGATGAGATTTCACAGAATCTGCTGAGTTGGAAGGGACCCACAAGGATCATTGAGTCCAACTTTTAGCCCTGCAGAGAACCATCATCCCTAAGAGTCACACCCTGTGCCTGAGGGTGTTGTCCAAACACTCCTTGAGCTCTGGTCGCCTTGGTGCTCTGACTACTTCCATGGGGAAATGTGCTCTGAAACATGGAAAAACAAGGTTTCCAAGTTTTTCCTTTTGTTTCCAGGACCCTGTGGGTTATGTCAGGAGCTGGTAGAGATTGGAGAGTGAGGAGCTTCAGTCTGACTGGTTCCATTCCTGTAGTTTAATGTGGCTTCTGCAAATTCTTACACACTGCTTTGGGATCCAGCAGTGGCAGCATTGCTCAAATGTCAAATAGTTTTATTTTCTATAAATATTCCTCACACCCTGGGTTGAAAGTGACTTCAGAACTGTTCCCTGAGGAATTTGGTCACTGTCGAACAGTGGATGGAAAAATAATTGTTGGATTGGACTTTGCCTTGCCTGGGCAGCACCCATGGGACTGTGATCTAATCCTCATGAAATCTGACCCTTCCTTCCAAGAGAAGACTAATCCATCACACTCTGATCGTGGCAAACATGAGCTGTTAGTTGACAGATTTGGTCTTTGCAGTGACAATAACCGGCTGAAGGATGGCTGGGACTGGGGAGCTGCAGCTGCCAACCCTCCTGCCGGGAGTTGATGCAGCAGGGGCAGGGGGCAGAGCCTTTCCAAAAGCGAGATTTAGCACCTACGTCTGAAAACAGGTGGGAAATAAAAGGATTTTTCTGGGGCTTCTCTGCTGCATTCAGGATTTTTGACAAGTCTATGCCAATATCCAGCATTCCCAGAGCTGTTATGGGTAAGAACAGCCAGGTGAGGCTTCTTTTGCTGCTGAGGTCCAGACTCTGTTGTATTTACCTTCTTCAGCAAACATCAAGAAACTTTGCTTTTAGCTTCTTGTATTATCCAAGCATCCACTGACCTGTTCCATAAACTCTAAGTGGTCCTGAAGACCATGAAGATGGACAACTTGTTTGAAATGCTAGACGGAAGAACTGCATGCTCTGTTGAGTTTGTCATTAGGATTTTTCTCCCCTGTCTGTGTTTTTCACACTCACTGGACTATGCATTTGTGTGCATTATAAGCAGAATGGCTACAATCACAACTGTTTTTTACTATTTTTTTTTAAATCTTCATGCAAAAATATTATGGACATAAACAAACCGTCAAATTTAAAAGGAAACATTCCATTTTTAGTCATGTGTGTTCATATCTCTTGTGGTGGAAATGCTAAGTGAGCCTGGGTTGCAATCTAGATTTTGCAGGGAATTGCAATTGACAGAAATGAGCCATGTGGTGAGGGTGTCACATGAGCTCAACAGAAACATGAATTAAACCCTGCAACTGTGAAGGAATGAGGGCTGTTGAAAAACTAGTACTCAAAATGTAAATTTAAACTCTAAAAGAATGGATGGGAAGAAGATTTAATTGCCACAATAAAGGGGTTACATGAAAATTACGGGTGTCAGAGAAGATGAAATGTACCTTAGAAATCAGAATAGACTGTTAATGTGTGATGGATGAATGGCAGGAACCTGACAGAAGGCTATTAGGCAGGTGCAATTACATAGAAAATGTGTGTAAGTGGTTAAAAATATAAGTGGAAGGCAGGAGCTCTTGCTGGGTGCAGCAAGGTCTTTGCATCATGCTGTGACCTTGGACTGAGTTTAATTTTGAGGATGTCTGGTTGGACCAGAGTGCCATCCTTGCTTGGATCCTGGGAGCTGTGGAACCTTATTCCCATGGCTGGACGAGTTGCCCTGTTCTTTGGAAAGCATTTCTATTAATTTGGGCACTGTTGATGTTGACACAGCTCATTGCTGGTGACTGGGACACAGGTTGGGTGTCTGCACACAGCACCACATGGGGACAATGAGTTGGGACAGGACAGAGCTCACCTACTATCAGGCTCCCCTTTCACTCAATGGGGAGAAGAGTCCCACACACTGGGACTTTCAGACATGGCATTGCAATAAAATGAGAAACAGCTAAGGGATACCTGCTTGGGTTTCCCCAGAATGCACAGGAATGAGCACAGGGAGGTGGAGGTGTCAGGGCTGACATGTATGAGGTTATGGTGATGGGATGAGGAGGCAGTATCTGGATTTTGTTTTACTATGGACAAGTCAGAGCAGGCTGCCCATGTCTGCTCACTGAGAGCCCGTTTTGCTTCTGCTGCACATGATTTCTTGCTGATCAAGAACCTGCTTGTGTGAGCAGTGCAGGTTGAAATTGCTACAGAAACATCTTCAGTGATGCCAAAGAGGTTCCATGATGAGGAGGTTTCTGTGGTCCATCTGTGGGTAAAGGACACTTGTCACCAGCTCCCCTGGGGTAACACTGAGGCAATGGGAAGTGTCAGAAGCTCCCAGAGCTGATGAGGTGTCACTGTGTCAGCAGAGGCAGATGGAGAGAGGAAATAGAGGGACTATTTCAAAAGACATGTAGTGATAGTAAAAGAGGGAAAGGCTTCAAACAGACAAAGAGTAGGTTTAGATGGGATATTAGGAAGAAATTCTTCCCTGTGAGGGTGGGGAGGCCCTGGCACAGGTTTCCCAGAGAAGCTGTGGATGCCCCATCCCTGAAGGTGTCCAAGGGCAGGTTGGACAAGGCTTGGAGCCACCTGGTCTGGTGGAAAGTGTCCCTGACCACGGCAGGGGGGTTTTGAACTAAATGATCTGTAAGGTCTCTTCCAATCCAAACCATTCTGTGATCTATGTTTATACTGACTGTGTAACACCCCTTTGGTTCATCCTTTTCTCTTCTCTGTGTATTTTCTTCACTTCGGTTTTGAAAAAATCCTTTTTGCTTTGTCAACACCTTTTCTCCATGGTTTATGTCATTCCTGACTCCCAGCCCTACACCTGAGTCACTCTGCCTGTGGTTTATCTGTACCCGTCATCTGCTTTTTAAAGCTCATCAAAAGCTGCCACAGGTAAAAGAACTGCAGGAAGCCATAATTTTGGAAGTTACCAGAGCTCCTTGCAGCTTTTTTTGCCTGCTGCCATTCCTGACAACTTGAACGGGTGGAATTATTCATTGGAAATCAAGCAATTGAGGAATGCAGCTATTGATTGTTATGAATGATTTATGTATTATTTATACTGTTGTAGCCCCTAATGACTCCTTATTGTTTGGGGCTCCACAGTGTTAAGCTTTGCACACAATGGCACTGACACAGTAGGTTTAGTCAAGGACAGTGAAAGAGGCAGGTGTGGGCCAGGACAGGCAGGTGACACGACCATATTTGCTGTAGTAGTGACTGTCACAGTGCAATGTGTCCTGCCAGTGTTTTGTAGGCATCATCACAGGGCAATTTTAAAGAGGTATTTGGAGGAGGACAAAATGCTTTCACATTCCTCCTATGGACAGCATGGTAATATCCCAAATAAAAGAAAAAAAAAACCTTGTTAGAAAATATAATTGATGGGCAATAAAAGCTGGTGTTACTCTCAAAGCAGGAGGTGGCTCAGTGGGTTTTACCTCTCTCCAAGGAGGTTGTCTCTGCTGCTGTTGGGCTGCTCATCTCTCATGGCTGCCTGTTAAATGCTGAAGTCCATCTGTGCTCTTTCACACATATTTTAGACCACAAAATCAGATTTATGCACATGCTATTCAACCTGTGGGAGAGGAGTCCAGCATTTCTCAGTGCTGTTTTTGTTCCCTGGATTTAGTCCAGTCCCGTCTGCTTATGAGTAACTCCATAGCTCTGGTGAGATTAATGAAGTGAACTTTTGAAGAAGACAGGCAGGATCCTTACTCAGAGTACCCTCAATATAGTGAAAACAACTCAACTTTGGTGAATTGTAAAAAAAAGGCAAATTTCATCCTGAAAAATTAACATATGAGCCACAAGGAAATAAACCCAGGCCAGGGGCTGAAAAAAGAGGCCAAAATAATAAAAGTTAAATGACAGTATCAGTAAACTGGTAAATCTGGTTTAAGAAATATTAAGGAGAAGCTTCTCTGGTACCTCATTATTTCTGCCCAGGTGACAAACATATTTGTTTCACATGAGCTCTTTCAGCAGCCCCAAATAATTACTCCTGTTTTCAATTAATATGAAACAACAGTATTTTGGATACATAACAAAGCCTCCCACCACTTTCTGGATGTTCAATCTTTACATTGTGCTTCTTCTCTGGGAACATTCATATGACAATCACTGCATCGCCTCCAGCTTTGCTGGGTTTTTTTCAGGCCCAGAGATTTCTCTGCCTTGGCAGGGCCTTTATAAAGATATTTTTATTTACACGGCTATTATCTTTCTGTCTTCCATCAGGCTTCCATCTGGCTGGGCAGTCATGAAAGTATTAATCATTGGGTTGTCTAGACACCCTCTCCAGAATGGGAAATCCAGAAGTTCACTGCAAGATTTTACATCAGATTTCACTCCTTAAAACTGTTATTGATTTTACTCAAAGAAGAGGATTGAATGCTTTGAATGTTTCAATGATTTTGGGGGGTTTGTACCTGTTTTTCAAAGCTGGACACTTTGGCCATTTCAGAGGGGTTTTCAGTCACATCCTAAGAAAGCTTATCCTGAATAAAGCTTAAGCATGAGTCTAACTCATGAAATTTCATAAACTTCAACAACTGAAAAAGGTTTTTAAGTTTAAAAACCATAACTCCATTGGGTTGTGAACTTCCACAGGTTGAACACTTTTGAATACTTTCCAGAATTAGGACCTGTGTGTGAAATCTCCCACCTACCAAGTACCTTATTACAACCACATATTCTCTGCCTTTTTTTAGCCCTTGAACTCATGGGGTTACAGTTCAGCTCTAGGCTGTTATTGTGTGTTTTTGTCTTGGTGTATGTGCACTCGCTAAACTGTAGCTATTATTGAAAGCAATATAACATAACTGAAAAGGGATCATACACCAGAGCTGTGTGTATTTAACAAATATCCAAAGGCCATCAAGAAATAATTTGACCATGCCCCTGAATATTGAATTTTGCCTGAGAGTAAAGACAGATACAAAACCTAATTCTGTAGCATCTGTTCTGCTGCCAACCAGCAGCAGGCAAAGAGTGGTTGGTTGTTTTGTTTTGTTTTTTTTAAATAAAAGGAAACAGAACCTGACATATTTGAAAGCAAAGCTGAGGGTGAGGGTGAGGGGAGCTCTGGTGGCTGTTTCTTCAGGGTGGGAGGGACCTTCTGAGAGAAATCACATCAAATCTGTAGACCAAAGGTGGCAGTTTTGCTGTTTTGAACTGCTTTGGAAATATAACAGTGCTGATGGGAAGGAGATTGTGAGAATATATCTCAGCAGCTAAGGTGTGAAGGCTCAAAGATATAATTTTTTAGCCACAGAAGTCCTTTTGCCTGGGAAACAGAAAGCAAATGAGAACTGCAAAATAGAACATTTATGAAAGGGTCTAATCTGGAACCTGTTTATAGGGAAGAACACCCACAAGTCAAACTAAGGGAAAAGAAAAAAAGAGGGAGAGTCATAATCCCTTAAACCATCTTCTAACTATTGGACACCAAGGTGAATCATGTGGATCATTCTCTAGAGGAAAATTTTCTTATCTTAGTAAGTGAAAATCTTCATTAAAAAAATCAGATTTATGTAAAAATCCCTCTGTTTTCATTGAAAAAAAATGAACCTCACTTCAGAATCAAAGACTGGGTGGAGGCACAGCACTCAGTACCCATCCAGCATGGCCCAGCATTCCTGCAGGACCATGGCTTCATGTCCATCCCAGAGCTGGCTCCACAGACGCAACAAAAAGTAAAGCAAAATAGCACCACAAAAGGAAGAAACCCTTTTTTTTTGCCTGGCTGCCTCAAGCTCAGTCAAGATTAATATCCAGAGAGATTAATATCCAGTGTGTGGTCTCTATGTTCGAGGGTACCCTGAATACTCCCAGATCATCCCAGGTCAGACAGATGCAGCAGTTTTGCCTCACACCCAGAAGCCCCACATCTCTTTGTATCTCCCTGTGTATCAAATCTTCCTCCTGAGTGGACTGTTACCACATGGGATCCCTAAAAGGATTTTATTGGCTTATCCATAAGGTCTTCTTTCCCTTCCTATCTATTTGTGCAACATTGCCCCTTAAACAAGAGCAAAATCTCCTTAGGAATTCAGCATCATAAGAGTAATGAGTTCATTAAGAGGTCTGGATGAATTAAGTCATGCAGAAGGGCTGGGGTTATAAGACAAGAGTTAAACAACCCATTGTATTGCTATAATTGGAGGTATAGCAATTATCCTAAAGGAGCACCAAAAGGTAATTTCCATTTTGGCTAAACCCCTCCCTTATTCCCTCTGGCCACAAATTATCATATTTCTTCTCTGAAACACATCTCCCTATGTTTTCAAGCCCCTGTAATATCCATGTCATTATAATAATCTCAAATCCTCTCACAGACCACTGAAATTCTCTTTGTTTTTTGTTTATACAAGGTCATTTGTGAGCTATTTACTGCTGAGAGCCTGATCTTGGCTTCGGTTCAGCTGATCAGTAGGCACAGAAAGACTTTTAAATTAGAAAGACAAATAAATATTTGAAACTGATTAAGCTGAAGGAAGGTTCAAGCGTGTAATATTCCAGGGCTGATTGAGATACATGAAGTCAAGAAACAGCAGAGAGAAAGTGAATACACCAATCTCTTGGTCTGAGTGCTGCAGAAGGTAATATATGGGATGTGAGGTCACACCCTGGTCCAAGATGCTCTCATAGGGCAGGAAGAAGGTTGGCTTAAACTTACAGTTTGATTAAACTGGAACAATTGTACTGAGCCCACATAGATAGAGTAAATCAGCAGGACACCAGTGAGAGCTGCCACTGATGAGATCAGTGTGTTTTGTTGTTCCTTCTTGTTATCCTGGATTCTGTAAGTGCAGAGTGTGACAGCTGGCCCTGAGACAAAACAATAACATTTGTTGTAGGAAGAACTCATGTTTAATACAAGATAGATTCACATCTCAGCACTTAACCTGAGCTTCCACGGAAGGTGCACAGAGCATAACCATGTCTGCAGATGCATTTGGTGAAAATAATGAGTGTGCAAACAGCACATAGGATTCTGTAGACAGCCTAGGAAATAGGTCAACATGATCTATCACTATGGCCTGTGCTTTGTGCTGGTTCTGCAGTGAGTGGAAAGCTTCCAAATATTTGACATATTGGCTTACTTGCCTTTTAATGGATATTCCATGTTCCATAATAATAGTGACATATGTGGTCGGTGTTCCTGCCACTTTGCATTGCCCTTTGGGGGGAGGAAAAACACCTCAGCCACTTTCTCCTCTTTTTCATGAGCAATCCCTTAACACACGTTACAATCATCCCGAAATGCATTCAGTAAATCATCTCTGATTGCACAGTTAAAAAGCACTACTCTATATTGGTCATTTAAATCATCTTCAAGGGTTTCATTGATGAATACTTTCCAAAAGGAAAGAGGCAACAAGGAAGATCTATTGAATTTTGAGTCACTGTATGCTGGGTGTTACGTTAGAACTTAAATCAGATCCAGCATTTCACAAGGAAAGGAAAACAGAAAAGTGAAGTGAGATAAAGGGCTGTTTATCCATAGGAGGACGTGATATGTGTAAGAAGAGCCACCTTACAAAAGGGTTAGCTGTTCAAAGTGCCCCCTTAAAGAAGATACAATTAGAGCTTAATCGCAGCTTTCTTCAGTTCAAAGCTCCCACATCTCAGCTAATGAACACGTCTGCCAAGTCAGCCCTATTTGTACCTTGCTTATCTTGACCATTAAACGAGCTGGCTCTTTGCTAACGCTGCTGTTTGGAGAGATTGCACATCCCTGCGTGGGAGTGGAGCTCCTCTCTGGAGGTCGGATTTTGCTCCAAACAGAGTGTCAGGGATCAGATGTAATTTCTTCTTTCTAAGGAAGTCTTAACAATTAATTTACAAATAAGTTGATAAAAATCTAATGGATGCTAAATTAACCACAGGAGGGCTCCTGAAGTGTTCCCTGAGCCGCGGGAACAGGGTGGAGGATTACAGGAGAAAAAAATCAATGAGGAAAGAAAGTTGGAGCCCATGAAGTTCAGGGAAGGTGCAACTGTCACTTGACAGCAAATGTAGATCAAATTAGTTTATTAATGTGCAATGCTGCACCATGTGTTTGAGGCTGCTGTATGTTAACAGAGGCTGCAACGAGGAGTCAAAGCTCCAAAGCCGTGCCTAAAAGGATAAATTAAATATAGCCATTATTGCTGTCTGACACTGGGGCTGGCAGGTTCATCTCCCAGCTCTCTTCTCTCGCAGTGTAGGCTGCTGTCTGCAGGATGCTTGTTGAAACAGCTTTAGCACCTTGAATTACAAATCCTTCTTGACAATTGCCTAGAAGTGGGTAAAAATGGGGGGCTGCTGCAACAGTTTTGGCCAGCAGGTGTCTGCCAAGGAGGAAGGTGAGGAGGCAGCAGTGACACTGTGCAGAGCCTGCTGGAAAGCTGGCTGGGAACTGGAAGCAGCACATTAGGGGCCACTGAGCACTGATAAATTCACAATGTAGGCTCAGGACAGGCTGTGTTACACCGTTAGGCACAGACACAGCCCTGCCTCTGCAGCTGGCTCTTTTTAAAGTACCATGTCCCAGCCTTGTGCATACAGAATATTTTTCTCAAGTGGGGCTTTTCCCTTTTCCTGAAGGATTTAGAAACCCAGATCAGGGTTTCTCTTTCCCTGTTCAATGTACAACACTCTCTCTGTCTCTTCTGTCACAGGATCTTCTTGGGGAGCGATAGTTGAGGTCAGCAGCTCCTGAGGGCATGGCTTTGATGCTGGCCCATATGATCCATTGGCATCATCCACTTGGAAGTGTGCTGGCCTTGGGGCAATTTTGCTTTGCACCTGGTAACAGTACTTTCCTCTTGACCTGCACACACAAGATTTGCAAACACACGTATACACAGATAGTCCTGTACAGGCTGCAGGCTGTCCATCAGTGACACATCTCAACGTGCTGACATCTCCATAGGGTTCTCCATAAATATGGCTGATCAGGGTGCTCCAGGTATAGTATTTCTGTTGTGGCCATATCCATGGGAGTGTGTGCTGTGGGTCTTTTGCCAGCACAGTGGCTCAAGGTGCAGTGCTGATCCAGCAATACAGGAGCACACAGGTTCCCCCACGTGTGTCAGCTCAACGCTTAAAAATTGAAGACACTTCATCAAACATATTGTTACAGATCCCAGAAGCTGCTCATTCATCCCACAGCCCAAAGCACCAACAACACCTGCAGCACCCAAGGTCTCTTGTAAGCAGCGAAATCCAACCCCCAAAGTCTTGTAGCACTGATGAGCAGAAATTCACAGCAGCCAATAGAGGAAAAATAAGGATTCAGCTAAAGAAACGGTACCTTGACAACACTTGGCACTGCAAACATCACTTAACTTGACAAACAACCGGTAATAGCTAGAGAGAAAATAAAGGGTTAGGCAGGTAGAGAGATAAAGTATGAAGAACATGCTGAGCAAATAACAGCCTTTTGAGAATCAACATTAGCATAATTACTAAACATAGGTAATTGCTGAAATAGCATTTGCTGGCAGCGTTTATGTTTCTAAATGCAACAGTTTCTCTCTTCCAAACCTAATCTTCTGTGAGCACTGGAGAGTGGGTTCACACTGCTGTTAGCAGAGAGCTGCCATGGAAATGGACTCCATGTGAAAGCTGAGGGCACAGAGAGAAACAAACGTGCTTAACACCTTGGAGCCCAACAATCCTTTTAAACAAGGTTGTCATACTTGGGGCTATGTGCCTTGTTAAATGTTATACCATCAACTCAGCATTTGTCCCAGTGCCCTGCTCGATACTTGATAAGATTGGACATTCTCAAATCAATTCCCATTGATTTCTCACTGCTGAAATAGGATAAGCATATGACAGATACAATGGATGTTTAGTACAGCAGATCAAGCCGTTCCAGCATGAGAAACCAACTCTCTTGATAAAAAATTCAAGCAAAAACACAAACAAACCCTTCCAGCAGACACAAAAGCTGTAACATGCATGAGCAAAGGTCCTGTGGGTCTGCTTTAAAATGCATTTGTCCACAGTTTTGCTGGAAGGACAGGTGGAAATTAAAAGTAAAATAAAAAATCATGCCAGCAACAGTTGAGGTTAGAGGTGAAGGTTATAGGGGCTCATCTGCAATTATTTGTGAGCACTGTATGTGACCTGGGTACTGAGCTGTAAAAGCTCTTACTGCATCTCTTACTGGATGTTGGGCAGTGAGGAAGCAGTCAGAGGCACTGGCTGGCCTCTGCCTAAGTAAATTACTTATAAATACCACGGGCAGGGGAAAAATTGTATAGCTGTGAAGACTCCTCTGGAGAATAGAAACACTAAAGGGATTCAGCCTGGGTGTTCTGTGAAGAAGCAAAAAAAAATGATTTGCAAGTAACTGCAAAGGGCAAAAATAGGACCATGCAAAGGTGTTTCAAAAAGGACAGGATACTGTGGAGACATCCCCCATGGTGAAGGCTGCAATAGTTGGGCCTTCTAAACCATCCACAAGGTAAGAAGCAGAAAAGTTAAATGTAGGAACAGTTCTCACTGGCTGAAAGCATCTTATTATATTCAAAAATTGCTGTGATCTTGCTGTGAGGTCAGTAGCTGATATCTACCTCTGGACCACTGATCAAGGCTCAATTCAAGGCCAGTCATCTCAGCTGAATGAATTGAGAGAAATGGGTGTCATCAAGACATGGACCATGGATGATCACAGGATCCCAAATCCTGCAGGACAAGAATGAGTTCTCCCCTTCATGCGCAGCCCCACAGCTCTCAGAATTCTCATGAGCCTCTGAGAGGTTTCACCAGCAGCAAGTGTTTATTGAAGCACAAACTGCACTTCCTCAGGGATATCTCCAGCCTGGAAAATTTGGACTTGCACAGAGGAAACTCAAACACAAGAAGCATGAGGCCATTTGATGATCTATACGTAAACAAGAGGTAAAAATGGCAGACCCTTCAAAAATAAACCAGAAAAACCGGCCTAACCCTGTGGTGGCATTTAGACAGTTGTTTCTTTAGGCAAGAAGATCAGTATTTCACTGTCATTCATTATGGATTTACCAGTTTTGCATTGATTTTGTTGTGGCCTCCTATGTACTTTAATTGCTGCAAAAGAAAAACAAGTTGCTATACATGACATTTCCTTTCTGAGAAGCTGGCAACAAAATTGCATGAACCACTGGTAGATTCACTGATTTCCCTTGTGAGTCAGTAATAAAATGATGACTGAAACAGCTTGTCCTTCTTTCTGTTCCAAAACAGCTATTTTTTTTTCAAGGACTCTTACTAGCTGTGGATTTAAAAACAGAAATCTTCCTAATTGCTGGATAATATGGTAGAGTTTCCTATAGCATCTCACAGTTATGAACTCTGAGGTGTTATTGATTTGTTTGGGGGGGACAGGCATCTGGGCTTGAGCAGGCAGCTCCTCAGGCTACAGGTGAGGTGCACCCAGAGGTGGCCAAGGGGAATAGGGATCATTGATAAAGTGATTTCTGATGCTCTCATGGTTAGATTGACACCTGGTGCAACTCTCAGGAGTATGGGTTGAACAAGAAATGCTCCTTCCTCTGGGATATGAGCCACCAGCTCCAACTCAAGGCTTCTCACCTGGGAGGTTGGCAGCAGCTGGTGTGGGGCAAAAAGATGTCACAGTGTGCTTGCAGACTGAGGAACACGTGAGACTGATTAAGTTGCTTAAACTCATCCTTCTGGAAGGGTTTTCTTTGATATTGTAGTTTCTAGAGGTTCTTTTAGGACCCTGCTGAGCAGACTCCCCTGCCCCCTGAGCAGCTTCTGTGCCAGCAGAAGGTGTTTGGAGAACCCACAGACTGAAATGGAGGTGGGAGAAGGAGGAGCTACTTCGTGTTCCCTGGGATTGCTCCCTCAACTTTCAATACTTCCAAAAGATAATGTTCTAATCTTCTGTCTTTAACCACCTGCTGCATCCTCTCTCTGGGTTTCCATAGCTGTGCTTTTCTCACAGTGCATTTCCAAACCTGATACACTTTTGGTACATTTTGAAGCTGTGACCCTGGCAACGCTGAGCCCAAGCAATGTACTAGACAGGAGGTCACTACTATTCTCTTTAGACTGGTTTGGGTCCCACTGCATGAATGGAAGTGGTAGGAGAAGAACCACCAAATTCCTCCCTCTAGCAGCTTGGTATGTGCATATTTAGGTACTGTAATGAGAGGTGCTGCAAGAAAACACAGATAGATGAAGGCCTGTGAGGTGATCCATTAAAATAATGTAGTGTCTCCATAAATAAATTGAGTTCTGCAACAATCCCATGAGGTAAGTCAGTATTACAGATATTTTTGAGATGGATAAACTAGATTCCTGGAGATGCAGACGGTGATGAATTGTCTCTGCAGCATGTTGGAATTAGAGTTTGGGTAATCCCTGGTGGTATTTTAGAAGTGTCAGGGTTGCTGAGGAAGGAGAGGATTTGTTAGGGTTGGCCAGTTTGATAAGAAATAAGTGTATGCAATTATACAAATAAAAATGAGATCTGACAGCTCTGGGGTGTGTCAGGAGGCACAGAGCAACCTGGTCTAGTGGAACATGTCCCTGCCCATGGCAGGGGGTTGGAACCAGATGATCTTTAGGGACTTTTCCAACCCAAACCATTCTTTGATTTGTGCATGTGTTTTGCACAAACACGGGATCTACTTCCTAAAAAGTGTGTTGAACAGAAGTAACAAAACATGCTCAGCCCAGAAAGCAGAGATGGGCTGAAGAAAAAACAAAACCAAAAATTTCTTTGCCTTCTACTGATGCTGCTTCAGATCTGAGCTGCTGGAAAACTCCTCAAGGAGTATTTGTAAGCTGCTCTGTTCTGGCCATTTCGGTGCAGCCCAGCTGGTTAATGTTAGCAAATCTGGGCTTGTAACAGTTCCTGAAATAAAACCCATCTTGTCTGAAGAAGAAAGTCTAACAACAGAAAAGTCTGGTTGTATTTTTTCCATCATTGCCTATGTACTTCCCAGAGACATGTAAACAAAGCCAACTTGTTGATGAGAAATATGTCAATCAAAGAGCTGCTGAATGTTCTGGAGACAGTTACCATGAGATGTTTTGACTAAATGTCTGAGAGCTCGTGCTCCTGGGAAATTTCCCAATAGATCTGAAGATAAACACACAAGCTCTTGGCATCTCTCCTGCCTGAATGAGAACTGATAATTATTTACATTTAGCCTGTGCACCTTGTAAAACTCGTGGTGCATCCTTTGGAAGGCAGCTTTGGAGCATTTCACAGTGGTGTTTATTAAGGACAAAGTCCCAGTGAATATTTAAATTCTGCCAGACTACTTGTCTGCATTTTAAATCATGTCAGAATAAAAATATTACACACTATGTCACATTCATCTATAGGCATTTTGGTCGCAGTTGAAATACAGAGGTAGCAAGAATCAGATGAGTGAACCTGTTCTGGAAAGCTCTGCATGGGCAGGTAATATTACAGGGAGGTGAGGCAGCAAGGAGAAATTTGGTATTCAAAGTAACTTCCATAAGTTTTTATTTAAGTCAAGAGTTTAATGATCCCCTGCTGCTACAGTTCTGTGCTGTTGAATGATCCTTTATTGGGCAGAACTCTGCTAAAGCCTCAGTTTTGGGCTTCAGGGAGGCAAGATGAATTACTGGGAGGTCAGCCTCGAAGAGCAAGAAGTAAAATTCACAACTAAGCACCTGCAAAAGCACCAAAGCAGTAAGTAGGACACCACTGCTGGTGATCCTGCTGCTTAATTTGCTGCACAACGCTGAAAATGGCCATTGTTTACTGAGATCCAGGTGTTCCCCAATCACAAGTGCCCTTGTGCAGTAACATCCAGTGCAGCAGGCTGGGACAGCTGCTTGAGCAAGGAATTGGGGCATTGGAGGACAATACAGGACAATCTCTGAGAAAATAATATCTCTTTAATCTGACCAGGAGTTAATATTTTTTTCCTTCTTATTTTCCTTTTGCTAGACAGTGTCCACTGTGCAGAAATCTTGAGGGATGGCTTGAACTCAGAAGAAAAATCAAAAGCAGACAATTTTAATCCAAAGTAGCAGATTTTCACCTCTGCCATTAGTGACCTTTCTGATTTGTTTACCAGGAACATGCACAGGAGTGATTCTTTCTGTTGTTCTGAGGAGGAGAATAACTGTACATAAATGGTTGTGTTCTTCACCTCCAGTACAGCTGGCTCCCTTTAATTTTACCTGGTATAGTCAGTCTCTCCTCCACAGCACCCACCTGACTGGCAGAAACACAAGCCCGCAGAGTAGAAACATAACTGTGAAATGTCACAACATTAACCAAAATTTCACAGATCAGCACAAGGAATAAATATGGTGAATAAAATGATTTGTCTGTGAGAACTAACCGGTTTCCATTAGTGGGAGAAAAAACTGACTATTCCTGAAGCTTGTAGAATCTGAGGTAAAGACCTCAGCCATGAGCCTGTTATTGGCTTACCCAGGCTCTGCATCTTTTTTTCTCAGTTAAGTCAACAAAATAGAGTCTGCTTCAGAGTAAGTTATTGCAGGTACCCAGTGCATTAGCACAAATATCACTGCACAGTGCTGCAGCAGGATAAACTTCCTCTGATCTGCAAGCTAATTCTGTCCCCCAGAGCAGTTAGAAGCTGAAGATGGTCAGTGTAGTGAACACTGCACTGACCATCTGCCTAACACAGCCTGGTCAGGCAAGGAAATGATGCTGACATTATTTATACCCTGAAAGGACAATCCTGCATGGGCACTGCTCCACTCTGTGTGTGTGCATGTGTGTATATGTGCTTTACTCTATATTTGTAGATATAAATCTATATAAATCAAAGGCCACCAGCCATGCTGAGGTTCAACTCCAGATTTCTGCAGGAGGAATTATAATGACAGGTTGGCTGAGGGAATGGGCTCCAATATTGGTACATTTGTAGCTAAAGGGATCACTTAATTGTTTTCTACCAGCATGTAGAACTTCTCAAACCAAATCTGGGAATCCCAGACCTTGCCAAAAGGAATCAAATATATAACCTTAATGATTCTGTGCATAGTCTTCACTTTGGTCGTGTTTGTAGCAGCAAAGGACCTGATCACCAGCCTGTGGGAGCTCACAGAAACCCTGAATGACTTTGTTTTCCAGAGCACCAAAATTGAAAATGTCCAGCAATTGCTCCCCCAGGACAGAAAGCTGTCCTGGCCTTTACCTCCCTGCCATCCTTTCTAGGGATTAAGCATGTGGGCAGTGGCAGATCCTGTGCTTCAGCTCTGACA
This sequence comes from Neodrepanis coruscans, assembly GCA_013400695.1. NCBI lineage: Eukaryota > Metazoa > Chordata > Aves > Passeriformes > Philepittidae > Neodrepanis > Neodrepanis coruscans. The sequence goes on from VYZS01033378.1 coordinate 57,806, forward strand.
ACCCTCAGCTGGAATAGCTCCTTCTCATCACCCCCTTCAGTCCCTTCCTGGCAAAATTAAACAGAGAGGGTGAGGTAACTGCACAGGCTCAGCTAACACTCTGCACAGACTGTTAGTTACACCATCCCTTTCTAGATGACTCTGCCTGGTTATTTGAGCTCTCCTGTACCAGCTGTGGGACACAGGGATGCTCCAGCTGCCCCCATCATACCCATAACACCAGTTGTGGATCTTACTTTTCCCTTTCATCTTGAATAATCAATATAGACCTCAGATGAACAGAGACCAGCTGTATTCCCATTCTTGCAGTAGAAGTGAAATGAACTAGAGCAGGAGAAGGATAATAAGGAAACTGGTGCATTTTCCTGCATTTTTCCACAGCTGCAGCCTGCTCAGCCTGCGACTCAAGGCAATGTGTGAGACCATTTTGGAACTGAAAATAGTCCATATTTCCTGATCCTAAGAACTGAGAAAAGAGGTACCCTGCTGGATGTCTATGTATTTCCACTGTTTCTGGGTTGCTGTTCATTTACGGAGGTATTAGAGAACAGCTAATAACAATAATTTGTTTGTATAAAAAGTCTTCTACATGTCTAAATCTAAACACGGAGCTTCCTAACTCATAAAAATTAAAATAAACAACTCTAGAGCATACAAGCACAAATGATTATTAAGTTTTGAGTCTTCCAACATTCCCAGGCCACTCTTGGGACTTGCCAGTCTTGTCAATATTTTCACATGTTCAGCAGCTCTAGAAAATAAACAAATGGCCATCAGTGGGTAAACACTTCTGAGTTTGTTTTTCAGAATTAGTTGCTCAGGTAAGTTGCATGTGTACAGCAGACTGAATAAATATGCTTCAGAAACTACAAAACCAGGCTTAGGCATTTGGAAACACTGAAATCTCGAACATTTTCATATCAAGCCTGAACTTGAGATTACATAAGATGTTTTCTCTACCAGAAAAGACCTTTAACAATCTTTTCTACTTGTATTTCCTTTGGCAAATAATGAGACTTTCACAACACATACAAGAAGAATCAAATTCAGTTTGTACAGATTCGGTTTGACAGCATCCCTTCAAATTCACTGAGAAAGAATATTCTGAGTTGTGAGTGGTGCTGCTGTCCTATGGCTTTTCAAAATAAAACTCTGTGTGATCAACAGTGGCTGCTCATTTTTCAAGACCCAAAGTCGGTGAGGGAAAAACCACAAAAAAAGCCATCAGAAACAGATTACTGGGAAGAAAAGTACATAATCAGACAGCAGCTCAATACAGGGAGTGAAGTTATTAGAAGCCTCAGAAGATGGTTTGATGTGGACAAACATGATGCCTCTGACAGTTGGGTGCACCTGATGATATGAGGCGGAATAACCAGTGAGGCTGATACACGTTCCAGTCCCTGAGCACCAATCCAGCTCACACACCTCTGGATAAATCAGGCCCTGTCTCCATCCATGTGAAAGCTCTTCGGGAAGTCAACTCAGTGCAGTTATTTCAAGCCCTTCCTGTGGAGTCAGTGCTCTGTGCAAGGCAGTTCCTTGCCTCCCTGCAGGTAGCTCGTTCTCACCTCAGGGTCTTGGCTTGAAGGGAGAAAGCTGGAAATAAATATTACAGCTGGATGAGGAATTGCTGTCCTGCCTGCTTAGCTCACCATATCATAGAACCATGGAATAACATGAACTGGAAAGGCACAAGGATCATTGAGTCCAATCCTGACCCTGCACAGACACCCCAACAATCACCCCCTGTGCCGCAGAACGTCCAAACACTCCTGGAGCTCTGGCAGCCTTGGGGCCATGACCAAACCCTGGGGAGCCTGTTCAGTGCCCAACCACCCTCTGATGCAAGCAGTGGTGTTTGGAATAATTGCTTCAGTCAAGTCCTCTTAATACTCCTTCTTTCCTATTTTTGTGGTTGAGTGAAATGAGCTCTCCATCTCCCCTGGGTCACCATGCCCCTTATGGCCTGAATCGTTCTAGATTGTCATAAAATGACATGTGATGTATCTTTGCTATAAAAGCTGACCTTGTGTTAAATCTCAGTGTCCTGCTCCAAGGTACCAGAAATGTTTTACCTGGGAAAAATCCATATATTTTTTTTCAGAAATACCCACAGAAGCAAGACGCAGCCTTTCAGCTCACAGCCTGGTGTAATTCTGGGTCACTGCAAAAGAGCTATAAATGTATAAGCACCAGGCAATTATAATAATAAACAGAGCTATTTCAAGCACATCACCACTCACAAAAGTCAGTGTCTGGGCTTCTGTAAATATACTGATACGTACTTAAATATTAAAAACAGCAATGAGCAGGGTATGTATGCACTGTATATAACTATGTAGTCCCCCCCACTATTATGTATAAGCACATTTTCTTAATTGCCATGTGAAACTGTTGCCTCCTAAAATTGTGTGGGTGGTTTGAAGCAAAATATTGAAGATTAATATAGTTTTAAACTAGTAAATTACTTCTTGTGTAGCTTAGCTTTATGTAGCTGTAATAATAGTGTATCTTAGTGCTATGTTTAATATTGCATCACATTGTACTATTTTCCATTGTGCTGAAATATGTTTTAGCATTTTCCCATGACATAAGATGACAGAGATCAATTACAAACCTATTAAATGTCAATTAACATCTTTGCAATCTAAATCCCAAATGAACTTGTTAAAGCTACCTTGTTACATGTCATTTACATGTATAAATGCTGGTTAAATGTTTAATGAATGCATGAAAAAAGTAATTACCTGTTTACTTTTTATGCAAGCTAATCCCACCACTGTTAGTTATGTCCACTGGAAAATTAAGATGGAATTTGCAAAACTGAGTGGCTAAAATGCATTCTGAAATGCATCATTCATTAATCAGGTGCTCCTCTATGTAGTGCCTAAATATAGATTAGGAATCTAATTCTCAGCACTTCAGCAGAAGTATTTTGTCCCATTAAGCTATGAAGTTATTTTTAGTGTAGCCTAGTCAACACTGGTGCTCCTTAGGATAGAGTTTAAGCATTATCCTGCACCTACAAAGCCTTGAGCTTTCCTGGCAAAGGTCGTCATCACATAAAAAATTCATTCTTTTTAGCAATAATTTAGGTTAAAATGTACTCAGTACAACAAGGTTAACACCTCCACTCACAGGAAAATGTAGTCATTGCCCTTGGGGTAAGAACTTTTCCCTTGCAGAATATTAAAAACAGGATTTTTATTTATTACAAGTAGTCAAGACTTTGCTTTGGCATCTCAGCTGAAAAATGGCACCTTTAGGAACACAGCAGAGATCACATTGCCTACTTCACTTATCAATCTTGGTTGCCTTCGCTAACGACCTGCTCTCTTGGGTCCATGGAGAGCTCAGAAGTGCTCCAAATCAGGCTCTGGTGACAAACAGACCCTCCCTGTTGACTCCAGGGGCTGAAACAGGCACCTATCTTAATGTGGGTAGAGACAGGCTGGGGAGAAGTGCCCATGCTGGAGCACATCTGTCCCAAGGAAAAAGCATCTCTTGTGTCACTCAGGACAGCACTGGCTCCTTGCCTTGCAAAGGAAACACACTTCCCATGGGTGCTGTTCTTACATCTCCCTTTCCTCTCGCATTTGTGTGGGACTGAGATCAAAGGGGCTGTTTTAAAGCCAGATCAGTGAGTGTACAACCCCTGCAAGAATAAAGTGGGGAGTTACTAATTAGGGAATTCTTCTGCCTCACTCTCCTGGCTGGTAAAAGCAGGTCTTCCCAAAGCTGAGCTGAGGATCAAAGCAGGATACTAAACTTTGCAGATCATAGCCTGCAGTAAGAGCTGAGAAGAGGGGGGCTGTCAGACATGACAGGCTGGCAGATGGGGTGTTGGAGAGGAGCAAAGACTGATTTCTCAGGCAACGTGAGACTCCATGGACAAGTCAGTCCATGGCCAGCCCCTGAGGGAGCTGCCAGCCTTCAGGAACACAATACAGGCAGCTACATCTCTTTGTCCCTTTCAGCCATCCTTCTGTTCATCTTGGCAAATACAATATTCTTTGTATGGAAAGAATTGTCTCTTTGTCCTTAGAAAATACAGTTCTCACTGTCACCTATGGCAAAATGGAGTGTAAAACCTTAAGAGCATCAGCTGGAAAGATCCCACACAGGGATACATGTGGTCACCATCCTGCAGCATGGACCAGGAGGAGTGGCATCCCCAGGGATCATGAGCCTGGACCTGGCTGTGGTGGAGCGCAGTGATAATTTGGAAGTAAAACTACACAAAACCCGCAGCCTGTTGTGCTGCACAGTGTGGTCTCTTTATCATGGTCTCCTTAAGGACTTCTTCCTTGAAGTCTATCCATTATGCCAAGGCCAACCCATAGACTGTTCCCTGGGACAGGGTCTAACTTGGCAAGGTCCCTGAGAGAAAGTCATTAGAAGGGTAATGCTTCATCAGAAGTTTGCCAACCCTACTCCTCCGATGGCAGACCTCGTTTTGGACTGCCAAAGAATTCCTCTTCACAGTGTCCTGAATCATGCCAGCTGAGGATGTTATGGGCCTTGCTCACTGAATTTTCTTTAAAATAAGTTCAGATTGGCCAGCAGACCTCACCCTATGGGTCTGCAAAGCTGATCTTCAGTCTCCTCTGCTTTTTGTACCAGATGACTTCAGACAAGACTATTAATATCATCTGAGTAGGAAGGGGATCAACAGTCATCTTTGCTTCCAGATTGTCCCATCTGTAGGTGCCATGGAATATTGGCTTTGAGGAGCCCAGGGCTGTTCTTCCCTGATGGCCTGGGGCAAAAAGGGAGCAAAGCCACAAAGGTGGTTTTGCTCTTGAAACCTTGTAGGTTCAAAAAATGGTGTGTTTTTGTATCTGTCACAACTTCTAACAGAAGAACTACCTCTAAGAGTGCTGTGCAGAAGTGGGAATCTGCTGAGCATGTCTTGCTCTTCCATAGATGCTGTTTTGCAGGAGTCATTCTGCTGGATCTGACGACAGCACGTGCTTCAGCAAAATTCCCAAGGAAAAATACTGGTCTCCCTCACTTTCAAGAAAAGAGTCACAGTGGGGCTTTTTTGTTCAGTTGTTCTAGGAATGCAATTTGGTAATTCAGTTGCTTGCCTGATAAATGTCTGCCCTCTGATCCCAGCTACAGGAGATGGAATAAAATGTAACTGGGTTTGACAGACAGAATTCATCTGCTGTGTTTGAGGCATGGTAAAACAGCCTGGGGAGAAAAACATTACAGCAAATTATGCTTCCTTATCTCCCTATGCCAACAGCACCAGGTCAGCTTGGAGCAGGGAATGAACAAGTTTGAAAGGACAGGACCCTCCCAGCTCAAACAGCAGCACAGCCCTGCTCTGACTCCAGGGCTGGGGGAGATGCTGAGAAGACCTAGATAATCTTCTTCCTCTTTCTGGTCCCCTTCCTTGCTTAGTTTGTAAGTCTGGGGCAAGGGATTGCTTTCCACCTGGGACCTTGCTAAGAGGTGCAGCCAAAGCCCTGTCTGATTGCACTGTCCCCCTCTCTGCCAGGGCAGGGGACAGAGACAGCAGGGAAAGCCTCTCCCATATTTTTTGCAGCATTTTTCAGTCTTTTTGGAGCACTCTCACACTCAGATATACCCTGTGCAGATGCCCTGGCTGTAGTAGGGATGCCCACATGCCTCAATAACTGCACAGCCACCAAAGTTGTTGTTGGGTTTTTTTTGTTTAATTTGCCAATACAAAATATGTTTTTGCTGATATTACTCTTTGGATCAATTCAGTTCTTAGGGCTGGTCAAAACATCACAAAGCACACATTGGTGTTTTTATTTCAAACACACTTCAGTTTCCTATGAATTGACCCTTATTTAAGAGCAGTGGATGGCCTTTAGTCAGTCTGGAAAAGCCTTGATGAGCCTTCTCCAAGCTTGTGACTGATGGTTCCTGTCTGCCTTTCTGCTTTCCCAGTGGCTTTGTGTTCTGGGGATGGGCAATGTTTAAGAGTGGATGTACAGCACTGGGAAAGTCACACATGCAGAAGTGATTCCAGCTCAGCCCTCTCCCCAGGTGGACCCAGCTCAGCACCACTATGCTGAGTTGTTTCTGGCAACAGGTGTCCTTATATTGGTGATTTTCTTAAAAGGGTTTCCAGATGCCCCTAAAATTTGTCTTTCAAATAACCAGAGCAGGGTGGGTGAAGGAAAAAGCCTCTCTGGAAGGGAAAATGTTCCTCCAATGTACTTGCACCCTAATCCTTAAATTCACTTAGTGCCATAGGGACTTTTCTATCAGTGTGGTGACTCTGATGCATCTTCAAAGTGATGGGGAAAGGAGATGGAAGTAATCTCTTTTTTCTGTGTTCGCTACCTGAATTGTAACTATCTAAGCTGACCAGATGTTCTCCATTTCTCCCACGTCAAAGCCTGCCTGCTCCTTTCCTGAAACATCCATCACACCGTGGGTCAGCTCTCCCTTGATTTGTAGGAGATGGTTGCCCAGTCTGCCTCCCCTTTAATCATTCCTCTGACAACAGCTACAGAGATGAAAAGCTGGGGGGATCTTAGTAATCCATTTTTAAGTGTAAAAAGCCCACAAATGTTGGGGAGAGAGTGGAAGAGAGCGAGTCTCTCTGCTGAGCAAACAGACTGATTACGTCAAGGGACAGGAAGAGCTGCTCCTGGAAATCAATATGGATGAGACTTTGAAAAGGTTGACTGACTGCACTGGATTAGCTATTGATTTTTGTCATTTTCGCAGCCAGTGCCATGCTCTTCACCCATTGAGGCCATTAAGCTCCAAGGCCTTAAACTTCTAATGTCCCACTAATAACAACAAGACAATGCCTGGCAAGCTCAGGATCTAATGGGATATCCGAGAGCTTCAGTGTCGTAGTGAGTACACCAATGTCTGGGAAGCAAATGTGGGAGCCTGGAGACAAGGAGTGGAAATAAAATGCACAGAAGGGTTCAGATCATACTCAGAGGTCAACTGCAAAACAGTGTTTGTTGGTAAGAATTTCCAACTGGTTTCCATTTAGCACCAGCAGCACGAGACATGCCATTTTTGCAGGTGCTCTCTGAGTATTGATTTTGTTAAAATAACCAAAGAAAAGAATTTTGTTTGTTTTCAGTATCACTTAGGCAGAGATGTGAAGCAGTGTGGGCTCCTCTCAGCAGCTCCAGGGCTGCATTATATTGAAGCACTGTAACTTTATTTGTTCAGCACATCCAGCTGTAAAGAAACCTTGAGCATATTTTAAGGTATGGCTGTAAAAACAGATGTTGGAAGGTGTCAAATCCTGACCCTACATCCTGAATGGAGACAGGACACAGGAAGGACTAGTGAAAAGGATTAGAGGAAATGCTCTTTGAGATGAATGGGAAGGTATCTAAGGAGTGGCTAAAAGAAATGGATAGAAGAGATCTGGCTATGAGGGAGTGTTTCCAGGGCTGCAGAACTAAGCCAGTTTCTTCCCATACCATCTTTTATATAAAGTAGTGTGGATTTGTCAGGTCATGTCGAAGAGCTGATCAATCCCAGCTGAACTTTCAGAAAGTCTGCAAGTACCAGCTCTTTTGTGAACATCGTTATGGTGTGGCTTAACAAATTCCTGTAGTACATCTCACTGGAAACAGATTATTTTTAAACTCTGGAGCCTGAAAAACAATGCTCCAGAGTTCAATCCCAGAAGGAAAATCATCTACATCTCTCAGTTTTGTTCCCCCAGCTCTGGAGGTAGTAAGCAGATGAGTGCAGCTCACGGGAGGAGCACTCAGCCTCTTTTGCCACCCACTGCTCTGGGCTCCCTCCATCCCCAGGACTGCTGGGACTTGGCTGAGTGGCACAGTGTGTCCAGAAGAAGACAAAACCCCTTGGAGATCTGGCATGTGTTCCTTAACTAAGTCTTGGTCCTCCACACAGCCATTCTCAGCAACATCATCTCCTTTGCTGCAGCCACCATATCCTTGCAGAGTCCAAGTGCTGGAGAGCACAAAGACCTGCTGCAAGTCAGACACCTGCTATTCTACAAGACACAGTCCTAAATGGCCAAACACTACTTGGGTTCATTTATTAAAGAAGTTGGGAGATCTGGTTGAAGCTGATGCTGCTGGCAGATTCTGGGGGCAGTGACAGCCCTGGGGGCAGTGACAGCTCTGCGTCCTCAGATCTCCCTTGTACAAACAGCCCCTGAGAGCTGATGAGGCAGCACATCCAGCAGCTTTCTGTGCCTGTATTATAAACCCTTTGCTGAGTGAGTGCTCAGCTTCTCCAAGAATCTCTGTCTGAATGTTGACAGTTTTGTTTTTCTCAGCTTTGGTATTTATTTTAAGGGCCTTTGTGGTTCTCAGAAACTAAGGGATTATCGTCAACATACAAAACAAATGGACTCTGCCAGATTTCATCCCTTTGGAAGCAGGGAGATAATGCTCCAGCTACAGCAATCATGCTGCCCACCCAAACAGGCAGCAAACAAAAGCTGAGGGATGTGTGAGGGAGCAGATAGAACTTCTCCTTTCACAAATCAGGACACCGAGATGCTCCACTCTCCCTTGATCCTTCTTTTCAGGCATCTGGCCAGCTGGCAAAAACAAGTCAAATTGAAATGTTCTCTATCACTTTCTTTTCAGATTGTTCTTTGCTTTTTAAGGGCTGATGCACAGCTTCAACCTGTGCATAGTGAAGTTTTCCACAAACACAGGAAAGGCAAAAGTGCTGAACAAAGCAATAGGGACAAACGGAAACAACTCAATTTTTTCACTTACTTCAGTGCACCTAAAGTACCTGCCCTGAAATCAATGATCCTGTTCAAAGCCAATACTGGAATAAATGATAAAAAGCTCTTTAAGGTGAATGTTATCAAGGCTACCAAAGTGAAAATAACCCTGTTTGTAGTGTGGTTTTATTCTTATTTCTTATATTAATTAATGTTTGTCTTAATAGCAACGCCAGACCATCAACAAATCAACACAGTACATAGGAGGTAAACTGAGGCAGTCCCTCTTATAAATATTTTAATTTAAATTATTTAACTCTTCTCCTTAAGAATGGCTGGGGAAGGTGTTCTATGTAAAGGTTTATTAAATCTGAAGAAAATAGAAGTTGTAGGGTTTTCTAAATTTGCTTAGGGAACTAAAAAAAATGGTTTAATTCTACTCAAAATAATTTCTCCTGTTTTGTCAAAATTGAAGACAATAAATCTTTTAATTTTTCAACTCTCATCAACATCATCCCCCTGAGGCTTAAGCAAAATATTTCGAAGGAAGCATATGAAGGGATTATTTCCTTACAGCTGCTGAGAAAGATCTGGATGGGGAAGAGATAAAATGACGCAACCTTTCACCAAATAAAAAGTGAAACAATTTGGGAGAGATTAATGAGTGCTGCAAATCCCTTTCACCCCAGAGCCTTTTTTAATAGCAAAGTGAATAAATAAAAGGAGGAGCCTGTGCTCCCTTCCTGCTCTGGATGTGCCTGGAAGGGACCTGGATTTGAATGCTGCTGCCTTAGTTTGCCAGTTCAAGAAGGACTGGCTCAGTTTACCTCCTTTGTGCTGTGCTGATTTGTTAACTATCTATCTTTACGACTAAAAACACAATAATACGAAGAAATGTTTATCACAGCTAATCAGAGCAGACAGCACCATCCCTGTCCTTTGCAGGCCATACGTGAGTTTGGACCAGAACCTGTTCAGCACAGACACCTGGTGCTGCATCCAGGGAGATGTCCTTGGGGTCTAATACCTGGGCAGGGCTTTACCAGAGCCAGTATTACCAGTGTTTATCCAGACTTAGGCATTTGCCATCCTGTCACATGTATGAGCTCACTCACCATCACTCTCACTGTTCTGTGGGAGGAAGGTGTCAGGTATCTTTGTCCCCATGGTGGTGGCTCTTGGCCACCTGGCTCCCTGCATCTGCCTGTGCAGCCCTGACAGCCCCAAAGTAAGAGGAAGGTACAGCCTGCTATTCATTTCACAAGAGGCAGAACAGTGGGTTTTTTTTGTTTTATCTCTTTCCAGACAGTTGGCTCAGTTTAATGGACTGTCTTTCAGCCTGTGCATAATTCTTCTCCAAATTAAATTCTCTTAGAAGCCCAACATAATACAGACCGTGTTGTCAGCTCATTACTTTTACATCCTTTCTTGTTCTGTTTATGTGAGCAGAGGTTTAATTAACTATAATCTACTGTGTAGGCAAGAGGGAAAAAACCCACTCTACTTGAAGGTATATGTTTATACTCTATTATATTTTTTAACATTTTTGGAGGGTGGGGGAAGTTAACCTTTTGGTCTATGAGCAAAGATTGTTGCTTTATGTTTCTATGCAAATCCTTGGGGAAGTCTAAGTCATCCATGTTTGTCTGTCACCCCCAGTCACTCTTATCAGCCTCTTACTGTGTAGTGGACTGGATTTAAATATAGAAGACAAAGTGGAGCTTTGGTGCTTGCAGGCTCTGTCTGTCCAGGCATGGCAGGGCAGGCACAGCCCATGCTGAGCCCCAAACACTGCCCATGAGCTGCCTAAGTGGGACAAACTGCTGGGACTTTCTCTGGAGGGACAGGAGCTCTGTGGGAGGCAGCAAGGACAGACTTTCATCCCTCTGTGCATCCAAAAGGCAGCTAAAGTGCCCAGCTGTTTTGCTGTGTGCACTCCACCTATGATGTCTTCTATGTCTATGAAGTCATTTGTCCTTGTCTATCATGCAAAAAGAACAGAATTTCCAGCTAATAAAATGAGATTTAGAGAGGCATTGCTTGCATTTCTCAAAGTACAGGTTAAAAAGCTTTGAAGTCTTCCTGGTGACAAGTTTATAAAACAGATGCTATCCTCCAGAATATTTATAAAATTATCTATTTCATCCACTAATTATGCTTGTACCTGAGAGCTTTGAGTGCCCAAACAATCCCACTTGCTTGGGCAGAAGGGAATGCAACAGAAGGTGCTAATTTTTGCACAAATGCCAGGGTTAGCTGTCAGATTAGAGTGGGATTAGATAAGGGTTGACACTTGTTACTGGAGCTAAATTTAGATCTCACCAGTTATATTCAAATCCCCTCAGAAATTCACAGGTTCCATTCAGAAGATAACAGGAAGAAAAATTAGCATTGGTTATTATTAGTTTCAAAGATCAAATTAAGTAATTATCCTAAATTTAGATAATTTGTTCCTATACATCTTTTACCATTGTGTAGTGCTGTGTCATATGCAAACAAGGACTGGGATGTTAAAAGTTCAGTTGGCTATTCCACTGTATCACAGGTTCAAAGGAAAGATATTCCCCATCCCAGCTCTGCCCAAACAACACCAAAGACTTGGTTCTGCTGCCTGGGGTGGCCCTTTTGCATCCACACTGGCTCCAACCCTCCTGGGATAACTCAAAAAAACTTCTTGCACTGTTTTGTAGCTGAAGCTGCCTGATTTACACATGAAACTGCCATGTGTTTGAGGATCTTTGTTATATTGGTTAAATCCCAATTAGATTATACCACTAAAATCACTGTAACTTTACAAATAATTTATCACTGTTGCCAGTGTCAAAGCACTGGAGACATTACAGGTAACTACTCAAAATCATCTTTACTTTCAGTCTCAGCCCATCTCACAGTTTTGCTGCCTTCTACCAAAATAACTATAATCTAGTGGCTTCTGTGTCCAGGGCAAATCATCCTGCTCCCACATCCATTAACCTTAGCAAAGCTCCTGCCTGATGAGGCCCCTTGGGTGCCTAATTTCTTTCTACTCATCTTGCCATAATTGCCAGAACACTTCAGTTTATCAGTACTGAAGTGTGTGCATAAACATGGTTTTTACAGAGCAAATGAAAGGCACCTGCCTGTGCTCTAACAGCGTCTGCAGTTACAGAGACTCACAAGGTCTCTGTAATTTAATTTTTTTCCAAACAGGTAAAACTGGTTGGATGTGACCTGGTAGGATGTGATTTTTGAACAAATGGGGACTGTCCTTCAGGTGGTTAAGGGGTCAGTTACCTGTGAGAATCATTTTGGAGATGATGCCCCGGGACTTCCAAGAGTTGACTATTACTAGAGCACTGCCAAGGAAATGTGTGAATAAATCTTTGGACAAGGTAGGGTCTCTTTGTTTTTTGGCTTGAAAGCAAGCCAGGCTCCAGCCACAGGTGTGGGGAGCTGCGGGTGTTGCTTTGCCTCTCTTCATGAGCAATTTTTAACAACTATCCTTTCTCCCTACCCATGAACTATTCACAAGGTACCATCTTTTCCCTGGTTGCTCAGCTTTACTCAGACTCTTCCCTTGCACGTGAGTAGAATGTAACTGCTGAACATTAAGACTTCAAAAATCTGGGGGTTGGTCACAGGTAGTGGACAGAGCTCCCTGTTCCCTGCCATGGCAGGGTGGTCCCTGCAGTGGACACTGCCACTGCACGTGCCCTCCCATGGGAAGGGACACTTGGCTTTCCATTCGTGATCTCCAGTTGGAAATGTTCACCCTCCAAATGTCTGCAGGCAGACATGTGTTGGTTCTCATGTGTACAGAGCACTGCTGCACACCCCAGTGAACAAAACTCTCTTTCATGCCAATAAGCATCAGCGAGTTCAAAGCCCATCTTTTTTAATATCAGGGACTATTCTTGCAGCATTCCCTGGCATTCCTTTTGCTCTAATTACAGCTACTCTTTTCCCCTGCTTTTTCTTCATTAATGAACGAAGACACTCAAGACTTAATTCACTTAATTTAGGCATCTGACTCTGCTGAAATCCCTGGTGAATCTGAACATTAGGCACACGTCAACTCCCTCCTTGCTCATGAAATGACACTGGGGACTTGTGCAGTATTTGCTCCTGATTTACACCCAGCTTGGGTGAGTGAAGAAAAAAATTCTCAGTGTTTTGGGGGAGAGAAAAGATAATTCAGTGTTTGAAATCCTAACAGGGAGGTTGATGGTACAAGTGCTATTTCCCAGCTCTGCACCTGACATTGTGAATGACCTTGAATAAATCACATCCCTCCTTCTGTTTTGTGTCACCTAACATTGTCTCTGCCTCACAGGCTTGTGAGGCTCCACACTTTCATGTTCATAGATAGTCTAGTCTAGGCTTTCCCAAAGGGACTGGATGTTTATGCCCCTTTTGGGACTCTCACTTCCTCAGTCTCTTTGAAAATGCCAATTTTAGAGATTACGGCATGGAAACAGCAATAGGATACAGAGAAGGAAGGAAGAAACTGTCACTCAACTTGGCATTCCCATCTTTTAAAAAAGGAAAAAGGACAGCACAAAGAAATCACAGGAAAAGTTAATTGCCTTATGTTTATACTGGAGGATCTCAAGCTTCCCCTCAAGGCTGCTCGTCTGCCCACATCTGTTCACAGCCAGGGCTGGGGCTCCCAGAGCTGAGTGACAACTCTGAACGTGCAATGCCTCAGCATCTGTAGGCAGAACCTGTTGATGAAATTATGTCTTGCTGTGTCTCAGGCAGCTTTTCAAGGGCAATAGGATTTGCCAGTAAAAGACTGAGCTTTAGCTGAAGATTTGAGCTGATCCTCCTCTGTATGTCACTGCTGTCCCACCACTGAGAGGAGGAGTTCAGGAGCACCTTGGTATATGGACCAACTAATATTTATCGCTCTTGTCATGCCCTCAGTTGTGCTGTTAGGTTTTATAACACTACATATTCATTAAATCATAGAGAGATTTTATAGTTCTTGTTTCCCTCCCTTCATGATTTTAACTTACAGCATCAGAATTGCTGAGTTGGGCCTCACTTTGCTGGAGAACACGGTTTCAAAATAGAGAGGAAGCATTGCTGACTCCCGTTTTAGGGAGCACTGCTCTCACAGAGTCCAGGATTTTGTCAAAAACTTTGAGGAAGCAAATTTCTAATAATTATCTCTGATGTGCATCCTCTGTTTTCTGTAGCTGACTAAGTTTTACTCTCTTGTCTTTCTAATATAATACGTTTGTTCTTCAGTATCCCCATCAGCTAAATAGTTAATTGTATGATATGAAGCACAAGAAGAAAAGGGTACCCTAAAAGTCACAGGAGACTAAAGTGCAAGTTTTGGGTGCTATCAAACCCAAATTCTTAGGAAAGCCTAACACAATGTGACTCATCCTGTCCCAGCAGAGCTAAGGAGGAGGTGCTGGTCCTGGCTCAGCTCTCCACAGCTCTGGGCTCAGTTTAGCAGGAACATGGGGCTGTCACAGACCTGCAGGAGGTGCTCACAGTCTTGCAAGAACAGGCCATAAATTTCAAGACAATGAGGTTTTTGAGCAGTCACACAAGGAATGAATTACTGAACCCATTCATGCTTAGTGAGTTATTAAGTATAAGGCCAAAGACTGCAAGTGCTCTCTATGCAGCAATGTCTGAGTTAATAAACCATCACTCAGCCACTGCAGGATCTGACTGCAGAGCTGAATTGTTATTATGAAATGCATTTTTTTAATGGTCATATTTGTTCGTTAAGGGAAGATGTTCAGGAGGTCTGTGCAGCACATTTTCCTGTGTCACATTCATCTCTCCTGGTATCCATCAGCCAGACCTGCTCCCCTCATCTCTGGTTTTACACCCAGGGCATTCCTTTGAACAGACAGTGCTGTGGTGCAGTTTAGGGGGTTGTTGCCACCTCCACATGGATTATCAGGAAAGCTGTCTCCAAGCATGGGAATCAAAGAGCAAAGAGGAGGCTGCAAGAAAGGATGAAGGTAAGGAATTGACCCCAGGCCACTATATGAAAACAGGCTCTGTTAGATCTATTTTTTCCCCTGCCTTCCTCTCCCTCCTTCTCTCAGAGCCATGGTTTTTTTCATGATTCAGAGCCACCATTTCAAGAAGACCCTCTGATCCATAGAGTTATCCAGGTAACCATGTAACTCAGGCTCTGAAAATACTAGTGAAGACTACAAACAAATCTAATACTCTCTCTGAAACTGTAGCAATGGAAGGCCTGAGGTGAAAAAACACCCCGTTTTTCTCTCCTCCTGGGGTTGCAGTTCTCTTGTGAAAAGCTACACAAACTCAGCCACGGAAAATTGTTGCTTCTTAAAAATACTTGAAATGAGCAGCAAACCCAGATACGTCTCATCTGAATACCCTGAACACTCACAGACAATGCATGAAATGCAATCACTTAAATCTTGCTTTTCTAAGAAGTTGGCCCCTCTTCAGGCTGGAGTAGAGCTTGGCAGGACAAACATTTTTGGTTTTTAAATGTCAGAGAGTACCATCATTTGCATGAACCTCAACACATCTTGGCTTGAGCATCAGAAAAAAATGGGCAATGTCTTCAGATGTTTTCCAAAATTTATGATTAGGGATTTGGTTTGGTTTTGTTTTGCAAGTGTAATTGTCTTCTGATGCTTTTGGAGAGCTGTTACATTTTCCTACATGTTTCTGTCATGTTCTATTCCTAGCCAAGACACCAGCTTTTTGCTTGATACATGCATAGACACCACAGAAATACTCTTTCCAACCTCAGAATAATGCTCTGTTATTTGATACTTCAGAACAATCAGTTTTAGCTACATTTTGAACCTACAACTTGCAGGACTGTAATGCCCTGGCAAAATTTTCAGTGACACAGAGAATTACAGGATCTTTTTTTTTTTCTTCAGANAATATGTTTTGCAGTTGTGGGCTCCCTCTAGGGTAACATTTTCTAACATGGCTAAGCACTGTTTTCAATGAGGGATTTGGAGTCAAAATCTCAGATGTGAGGACATACAAAAAGGAGGCATGAACTTTGATAGGAATAACACTGGAATACTTCTAGTGAACAAATTAAAACAGAGCAGAAGTTCCTCAGGCAGAGTATAAATCCTGCTATGCCCTATGAGAGGCTGTGAATTCATTATTTTTATGATTACACATAAGAAATAAATAAACACAGGGATAAGGTCATAGGATTGTTAAGCTGGGAAGGGACCACAGGAATTGTTCAATCCAATCTCCTGTACAGAACAAGGTCAGCCTTGAGGCCAGGGCAGGTAGTTTGGGATTTAATCTGTTTGGTCTCGAAAATTCCCAAGGACAGAGATTGCTCAACTTCTCCAAGTTGCTCCAATGTTTGCCCTCATGGAGACAACGTTTTTCCCTATGTCCAGCATGAGCTACTGTTCAATTTACACCCTTTGTGTCTCTTGTCCTCCCACCCTTTGCTGCTGTGTAGTGTCACTTGTCTTGTCAATGACCCACTCATAGATTTGGGGGGAGCTGCTCCTGGACCCCTGGAAGTCTTCTCCTCTCCCAGTTAAAAAAAACCCTTGGCCTTGGGACCCCACAAGTGTGTGCTGGGGAGAAGGAGAATGCATCTTGATGCCCTCCAAACCTTATAAAAAACAGAGAGAAAAACTGTTGCTCTGGTCTCACGTTGTAATTGAAAGCAATTAAAAAGTGAAATTAGCAAAAAATAACCACAGACAAAATATGGTAATTAATGTCAATTACCCTGGTTGCTATAGAAACACGACTGAAACAAGTTGAAGTTACAGATAAGTTCAAGGTGAACCACAAATGGAAGTGGTTGGCATGTTTTTTCTTTGACTGATTAGGACTTC
>VYZS01033378.1:77227-96977 GCA_013400695.1 Neodrepanis coruscans
TTATAGATGCAATAAAGGAAGAAAAAACTCCCAGTCAATGCTCAGAGAACTTTCAGGCTATTGCTGAGCTTTGTTTAAGATGCTGTTTTATTTCACATATTTGCAAAATAATGAAAAATAAAAAGAAAAGATTTTATATACTACTTAGTGCAGGTCTGGGGGAAAAAAAAAAAAGGTTTGCTTTTAGTGGGGTTTATATAAAAGTGGAAGGAAAGATCAGTCAGAGAAGGAAAGGTTGAATACCTGAGTGTGGAGATAGAAATGAGCTAAAAAAACATCTAAGCACCATTTCTAAAAGTGAAGTGGGGGCAAATGATTTGGCAACAGCTTATTCTGGATAAGAAACAAAGGCATCACCTCTGAATTAAGTTTGGAAAAGCATCCAGCCACTGTAACACCCCAGTCCTGATTCAGATATGGGCAAAGCAAACTCACTGTCTGCATCTGCACTGCTCATAAGAGCTAATCTTTACACATGGCTTTCTCTTGAGCTGGGTAAACACTAGATAATTCCTGCTGGGGATATATTTCTGGGGACTGTAGAAGTAGGTTTGAGATTCCAAATGAGTTCTAAGGCTTCCAGATACGTGGCTACTTCAGGAAATACCAATGAATGGGAGGTGAAGGAGCACAAAGTCCTTGTTTGAACTCCCAGTGAAGTTTGCTCTCAGTCCAATTCATTTTGAGTAAAGATTCTGGTCAGTTCTTACCTAATCTTTTCCAGTTTCTTCCTGAGGACAATATGGGACAGAAGGGGTGGGTTATGAGTCCTCGGAGTCGGACAGTCTCGCTGTGTCACTCCCACTGCTGCTGCTTGTCCAGGTGATGAGTTTGTGTTGCACTCACTCCATGGAACTGGTGCTCTGAGCAACCTGAACAAGCTGAAGATGTCCCTGCTCACTGCAGGGAGGTTGGACTAAATGGCCTTTAAAGGTCCCTCCTGACCCACTCTGTTCTATGATTCTATGAAATACTTTTCATTGCTTTACCAGGCCTTTCTGGAATGTTCTTATCCATTTGGCTGATTTTCCCCTCTGAAGCTGATAGTTTTTATACAATGATTATGGAGTGAGTTTTCCTCCTGAAAAAATTAGATTGTTCTGTAGCTGGGTCACTTCTGTTTGATCCTTATTAATTCCTCTCCCCAGTAACACTGACATCCTATTAAAGAAAGCCTGGAAACATCTCACAGGCATAACTTTCCAGTTTGTCTTGTGCTTGCTAACACTTCCTAATGCCCAGAAACTCCTTTTGCATGAGGAAAGCACAAGGCAGCAACTCTTTGCCCATGCAATTACTGTGATTGTCTGCACAAATCAAGTGGGTTTGTATGCAAATGGCCAGCAAGCATCGAGTGGATGCAAGGGCTTGAATTTTAATTTGCAATGAATAGTCACATATGCAAACACAAGTAAAAAATGTGTGTGTGTATTAATAACTGACCAATCACCAACCTCCTTTTTCAAAGAGGTTTTTTGGCTAATGTTAGTTAAAAAACTCTGGGTGTGCCATATGTAACCCCTGCAAGTGAATAGTGGCTCTTCTGAAAGCAGTGATTATTGTTAACTCCCAAGCATTATAATGCTTCCAGATAGGCCAGGAAGCTGATTCCCAATAATTAGTAATTAGCAGTAACTATTTTATGGAGCAGAAAAGAGTTGATTACAGTTGTTTTATCAGCTGCTATAATAATAGAAAAAGCTTGTTTCAGAGAAGGGAGAAAAAGGAATGATTTCAGAAAGTTGGGTCTCGCTTGCCAGCCGTCCATCACCGAAACAACAGCTTCAGGGATCAGGAATTATTGATTTTGAGGGGATTAACTCTCAGCTACAGATAGTTCAGTTTCAGGGCATCATTTGTAAGCCAAGCTGTAGCCACACACCAGCTGGCACTAGGAACCTGATCCAAAACCCCTTCAAACGATTTGGAACAGCAATTTCAGGCACACCTTTGGGTTAATAAGTCCCCAGCTTGAAAGGAGTCTCAGATCTCAGAGCATCTGGCACCAGGGAAAAGCCCATTTACAGACAATTTCTTCAAGATGGAAGAAAAGTGGTTTCTGAAATGAGGAACAGGTTTCTTCCATGAAGGGGAGCTGTGAGGTTCACACCTGGTACACAATTCCTGCACAGCCCCCAGTGCCTTCTGAAGCAGCTGAGAAAGTACAGACAGGTAAACACCCTCTCTGCTGACACCAGACTCTCCCTTCTAATGCTCACCGAGTTAATTAATTTTTGCTCAATTTGATCTGACATTCAGATCTGTGATACGTTTATCCTCCTAATGGGCACTTCTCAATATTCCTGGCTTCCTCTGAAAGGTTTAATAAATGGCAGAGACTTTTTTGGGGGGATAATGAGGCTTTAATTTTGTACTTATTTATTCATTAAGCTTCAGTAGTATCTGGAAAACAACAAATTGAAAGACTGTCTGTGTATTTAGTCTCTGTTCTTTAAAAATATAAAAAATAAATTGCTTGCAGCCACAGACCTATTATTGCCTTTGAGAAAGTTAGACCTAAGATGTCTCAAGGATTACATTTGTTACTCTGCAACTAAGGCATCTATCATCATAATGAGCCACAGTGCTCTGAAAACCTCCCTGGCCCACTCAGCCCTTGGGCTTTTTCTGTGGGGACTTCAAACAATTATGCCAAACAGCACTAGCTCTAAATGTCCTTGTGCAGACCTGAAATGAAACTCATTCCCCATTTTCAATTGGTCCCTGCCCATTTCTGTTGCCAGGAACTCATCCTACATGCAGAGGTTGGAGAAAGGGCTCTGTTTCCCACTTGAATCCTAGAGATCATCCCATAATATCAGTGCAGAAATTAATATAGTTATTGATATCAGGGGGACTGTGTGATGGAAGACAAAGAATGATTTAGGAATGGAGGTTGAATGACAGGGAAAAAAATGAAAAAAATGAAAAAAATGGCAAATGAGAGAGGTGAAAGACAATGAAAGACAGGGGAGAGAAAAGAGAGGAAGAGCTGGGCAGAAAAGAATAAGGAAATAGAGACCACAGCCAGCACTCCAGAGCACTTTGCTTTGCTGACCACTGAGACAGGACATTAGACAGGATAAGCCACTGCACAGATCGAGTTGAACAATTTCTAAGAGCTGCAGACAGGCAGCAAAAACTATCCCACAACTATAATTTTAGATCTGGTGATGTTAGCAAAAGCTGGCAGACAGCTGGCTACCAGGCAGAGCCATTCAGCAAGAAAGCTGACTGGGAAATTATATTTTTTCCCACAGATAATTTGTCACAAATAATACTGAACCATTCTATTTCCTTGGAAAAACTTATTCTGTCCTACATATTAAACTCTTCTGCCCTAGAGCACTGATTCTGCTTCCAATGCCTTCTGCTCCTCACTTGGCTGGGTTAGCAGTGCAAGGGGCTTGGAACAGGGGCATCAGAGGTGACAAACTGAACAAAGACACCAACACCAGCTCCCACCCCACTCTCCTGGTCCTGAGAAGGTGATAATTGCATGTACATTGTCCAACAGTGCTTGTGAGAATCTCTCTCTCACACATATTGCTAATGACACCAAATGGTGAGGTGCCCTCCAGGGTGAACCCTGGCACTGCAGGAGCTGAGTCAGAGCACTGAGGCTGGGCAAGCTTTCCCTCTCTGCTTGGGTGACTTTTTTAGCCTGGAGTCTGGGTGTGAAAGGACTGGACACTTTTGTGACCTGCCCACAGATCTGCCTCTCACTGAGGCACTTTGTTCTGAGCTGCACACCTGGCTCACCCTGGGCCTCAGTGCTGATTCTCAGCTGTCTCCTCCCTGGTTTTGTTTATTCAGACGCCCTTCTTAACTCTCTCAACTCCTGTTTTTCTTCTTTATCTTTTCACTTCTTCTTTTTCTTTTTATTTCACTCGGTCTCTTTTCTTCTTTCTTGTCAGCTCCTCTATTTCCTGACTCATACACCCTACATGAAAGAGGTGTTTGCAAGGTGTTTGCTCTGGAAGACCACCTTCTCACAGGGCTCCCTTTCAGCCTCCCAGTAAATTGGGTCTTCTGCAGGTCCCAGAAAAGAAGGATTTGCTGGGGTGCCCCTTCCACACAGTCCTCATATTGCCATGATCACTGGCTGACAGCAGCTTTGGAGTTCCTCCTACCTCCTTTCCCTTCCTCCCTTTCTTACTGTTGCTCTTCCCAGTTT
The DNA here is from genome assembly GCA_013400695.1 of Neodrepanis coruscans. NCBI lineage: Eukaryota > Metazoa > Chordata > Aves > Passeriformes > Philepittidae > Neodrepanis > Neodrepanis coruscans. Next base: position 81,405 of record VYZS01033378.1, read on the forward strand.
TTCCCAGTTGCACATATTGTATCCAACAGAAGTGGAAACTGCTGGAGAGGCAGCAGGAGTGAAAAATGTCTGATGCAGGTGACTAAAATTTGAGTGAGGATGACCATTCAGCCTGGAGAAGAGAAGGCTTTGGGGTGACCTAATTATAGTCTTCCAGTACCTGAAGGCAGCTGACAAGAAAGATGGAGAGAGACTATTTACAAGGTCCTGGTGTGACAGGAGAAGGTGGAGATGGCTCAAAGCTAACAAAGAGTAGGATTAGGTCAGATATAAGGAAGAAATCCTTCCCTCTGAAGGTGGTGAGGCCCTGGAACAGGTTGCCTAGAGAAGCTGTGGATGCCCCATCCCTGGAAGTGCTCAAGGCCAGGCTGAATAGAGCTCTGAGAAACCTGTGATAGTGGAAGGTGTTCCTGCTCATGGAAGGGGATGGAACGAGGTCATCTTTAAGGTCCCTTCCAACCCAACCACTCCATAATTCCATGATTCTATGAAATTCAAAGTGAACAGAGCTGAGTCCCCTGGAGACACATGGAGGTCTCAAACCAGCTCTTCAAGCTGTGCAATCTGATGTTCTGCACATGGCAAAGGCAAATCAGAGCCCCCATCTGCTCCCAGCCTCCTTTATGTATGCATTTCCAAGCAGCTTCATTTTCCCATCTTTAGTAGGCATTTTCCCACCATCCTCAGTTGAGTGGGTCTCTCCTTAATTCTTTCAACTATATTGTGCTTTCAATGCTCTGTGGGTGTGTGTGTGAGAGAGTGGGGGGGGGTGGGTGTGTGTACAGGTCTGATCCAAAGTGCTGATGTGCTCTCTTTGCTCTGTGCCCATCGGAATGCTGCCTTCCCACTGTGCAGCACGGCTCCTGGGGAGCTCTCAGCTAATCAGCTGTTATACACTTCGGAGCTTAACCCTCTCATTTTACCTGGTGGGAGGCTCAGGCATGGCTGGCAGTAATTGGAAGGAACATAATGTTGTGATTGCTAATTGCTCTGGAGAAATGTCACACTTTACCTTTGGAAGTAGGTCTGTGGGTACATTTTGTTCCTGCTTTTTGTGGCTCGTAGGGTCCATGACCATGGGATTTTTCACTCCCTGTACAGCATTTCCAAAGCAGAGTTGAATTTCTTGGCTATTTTTGCTATTTTCTTCTGCCAGACAGTCTATGTAACCTTTTTGCTTTGGAATACTTACAAGCCAATATATGCTTGGAGATTAACCATGCACCTCTTGAGACTTGGAAAAGACTGAAAAATAATGCCTTGAAATCTGGGAGAAGCTGGAGGTCCTGCCTCTTAAATTTCAGAACCCAACAGAGAGGAATGAGTTTATGTCCCTAGGATTTTCCATTACCAGCAGCTGCAGCCATCACAGCCCCAGGAACATCAGCAAAAGACTAACTCGAGTGCTTGTGGATCATGGTGATCAGTGGCCCTGGATGGTACTTTGTGCTGTCTTTGCCACCCTCATAGCACCTTTTCTTTGTTCCTCATGCTCTCTTCCTGTTTGTATCCAGCTGGGGTCAGCACTGCCTGATTTACCACTTGTTCACCAATTAACAGATTCGTTTTTAGTTCAAAAGCCTGATTGTTTCCCGCAGCATTTCACAATTCTCCTCATAATTTGCCTAGAAATTAGGCTGTGCATGCATAGCAGGAAGCCAAAAGCATCTGCCCTGCTGTTAACACAAGAGCCAACCCACACAGCAGATAAGAGCCATGATGGGAAATAAATCCAGAAGATTTATCAAGAAGACTGCACAGAGAGACAGCTCAATGCACAGTCACCTGGAAAGCAGTGGGTTTGAGGCCCAAGAGGTGAACATCTCACTTGCACCCTGACTTTATTTTGCTTTGACAGCCTTTTGGTAGGATGCAGCAGGATGTGCAGGGGGCACAGGGAAGGATGACCTGCTCCAGCCTCACTGGAAGCCTCACCACCCACCCCACCTGGCCAGGTAATCAGTGACTGGCCAGGTAACTGGTTTCTGACCAGTTAACTGCCTTCTTACTGCAGTCTGGGTGTCTGTGAAAGGTTTCACAAGGCTGGCAGCAGTGGGCAGACCAGGTCATAGGGTAAGGACACCACGAAGTTTCATGCTGGCCTTTGTTTACACAGAAAAGCAAGCAGGAGTTTTCTTGTCCCATGTTATTATTTCCAGACCATCTTGCACCATCATCTTACACCCCAGAAAACCTCCTTCAAACACTGTGTTGAGCCTTTTGATATCTCTCTCCCTGCTGCCTTCATGCTGCTTCTCCCTGACTCTTCCTCGTGGAGAGCTCCTTCAGTCCATCTCCAAGCACTCAGGTTTTCTCCATCACTTCCAAGGGACGACTCTTGGGCTGTATTGTAACTAATCAAGCCCAGCATGTGTCCATGGTTTGGTGGCAGTACCTCAAGCCTTGGCAGCTTCTTTCTGTGGAGATACATGATTCGTTTGGGATCCTTTGGGTGAAAAACCCTGCTCCAGCCTCCACGCTCAGCCCACAAAACACAGGACACAACGTCCCAGTGGAGCAGATCCCTCCTCCTGCGTGTTCCACGGTGCCTAGGCAAGCACAGAGGAAGCACATCTGTGCTCACCCAGTGTGGCATAAAATAATAGAGAGGAAAAAGATGCAATCTGAATATTATGCCTGAATTTTCCATTATTACTATATCACTATGTCAAAATTGAAAGCAATGTAAGATTTCTCAAGAGGAGCCATCCATAATGCATTGCAGAGCTGTGTGTAGGTGTTTTATGAAATGTATTTTATTCAAACCAGTATATACAACACTAACATTATTGAAAGAAATTGAAGGCCCAGTCTTCTCTCCTTAAAATATTCATTATTCATGTTATAGTCCTTTAACAAAAACTAAAGCCAAATACGTATTCAATTTATTTTTTTCCCCATTCAGACATACCTGCTATTCATCTCTGGTGTCCAATGGGGATGAAATGTCCTCTTATTATTCCTGTATTAGCTTCTGACAGTTCAATTTCTCTGAGTGCTGTGTTTGAGACAACCTTTAACAAATAGCCATATAGGTAATTGCTCTGATCCAAATTTCGTGCCAAATCTTTTAGATCTGATGTAGATCAGAGGCAGTAGGATGTTGACACATTCTGATTCAGGCCTGGCAGCTGCCTCTGTGAGGCCTTTTCTTCTGATAAATATTATTAGAACAACTTTCAACATATGCAGTTTCATTCCTTCCAAATAAGACCTCGCAAATATTTTGTGCCAGAAATGCTCTGCAGCCTTGTTTCTGTCTTCATTTTACATTCACAGAAATTATGAGGGTATCCACTGCATTTAAATGGTTATTTTCAGGTGGCTTCTTGGAAAAGAGATCTTCTTCACCAATTCATATAACTTACCTTGAAAACCTAATGACTTCTGTTCAAAATATGTTGTAAAATGACTTCATCTCCCAGCAGTTCAAGGCTATTCTTCACAGTGTGCTTTTCCTGATGAGATTTAAGGGACTCATTTGACAAATTCCCTCTTGGAAATCTGTTTCTTGCTTTACTTTATTTTTGCCTCTCAAGCATATTTCGACCCAAATTTCTTCACTGAAAATTTTTCTGTTAAGAGCAGCAGTTTGAGGTGCTTGGTGATTGGGAGTCTCCCGGGCAGAGCACTGTGTGTTCAGGCAGACAAAGCTGCCTTTCACCGGGTTACAATCTGAGAAAACAAAGAAATTCAACAAGAGAAAAAGAAAATTTCACAATTTTAGAGCACAGAAACCGAGGCAGAGAGAGATTAAGGGCCATGGTTCTCAAATCATATCTAGAAGTCTAAGCTGCCTAATTATTTCACTTAATGGTGTTTATTTTTTTTTTTTAAAATGATGGCTAAATTATTTTCAGGATCTAGGACTCTGACGGGCCATTTTTCCCCAGGAGGTCTGTAGGGGAGGTGCAGGGTGGCACAGTGAGTCCTCAATTTTAATCACAGGCTCATTAGCCCAGCTGCCGACTGCCATAATTCTGCTTTGTCCCCTTCAGCAGGATTTTGTGTTCCAGAAGATTTTGCCTGTGATGAGTTGTTATTGATTTTTCCAAGGTACCATTAATCTTACAAATACTTTTAAAATAAATAAAAAAAATCCTCTGGATTATAAACACGTGTCTGTACCATTGTACCACTGAAGTCCGAGCTGAAAATGCTCTGTCTCCTACCCAGCCCCTGTCCCTCCCCTTTCCCTTTGTTAGGTGTTCCTGCATCCATCAAACAAATGCAACACACCCTCTGGCAGCAAGAGCTTAATAACAGTCTCCAAAGGGGCAGCAAGACAAAAAGACGCCCTCCTGGACTGCTCTGGCTCCTGCTGGGCCATTCCTGGGGTTTGTACAGGAGTGGTAATCCACTGTGCCCAACTGAAAATGCCTTTAGTGCTAATGGTAAATTATAGGGAGCTGGATAAGACAAAGAAAAAACACTTTTCCACTGGGAACAGTACTTAGAGAGATGTAGCACTTACTCCTGGTCTCTGGAGAGAGCACTAATGCACCAGTGAGGAAGACTCTCTGCTTACTGAGAGTCAGTAAGTCCCCCTGTCTAGGCAGACTTGCAGCAAAGATTTATCTGCTCATGAGTCCAAAGCCAGGAATTAGCTTGCCTTTCCTCCTTGTTCCATTGCACACATAAGTAGAAGAAATACCTGTCTCAAATTGCAATGCAAATATTAAAATTACACATAAATCCCATTTCTGGTGGGCAAAGCATTAACAGAACTGGGCTGAGAACCAAGTGTCCACCACATATATACTCCGAAATAATACCTGTACAACAAAAGTGGTTTTCCCTTTGTGGCCTTCTTTCTCCAAAAGTGATTTAGGGACTTCTCTAGTCCCCTCTGTGAAGCAGCAATGCCATTGTAGTTCCCAGTTGCTGTCAAGCTCTCTTGTCACTTGAATGGTGCAAGGAGTAGCAAACATGTCCAATTGCATCTGTTACTGTTGTAGGGGGAAAAAAAGTTGTTCTTTTCAGAAAGAAAAAATAATTATGTGAAGATAGTGCATTCTATAACTTTTTTTTTTCCAACTACCAGAAAACAGTGGGATACATAAAACTGCGTGGAAGTTTTGTTCTTCTGTTTTGTTTTGTTTTTTTTTTCTCAGAAAGGCTGTGGGATTTTTGAGTCAAACACCACTTGGGAAAGTCTGTTCAGAGCTGCAGAAAGGGCTCATTTGTACAAGAGCAAATGTATCTTCTAAATCTGTCTGTCTGAAAGGAAGTAAAGCTTTAAAAAATAATTAAGATTTCCTGCAAGTGCCTCATTCACAATAGAATTTCATAATATAGTTACATTAAGAGGAAATGAATGCCTCTCATTTGAGGCTATTACCACAAATGAATTAAATGAGCAGACACCTTTTGGAGAGTGGTTTTAAAATCTGGATTCTGCTTACAAATGGAGTAGTTCCAAAAGGCTCCATTAGTGCAATGGCACATGAACAAGATGTGCAGTACCCAGGTTCTGGTGCCCAGGTCAGGAAGACAACACTACATATTTAATGAGTATGTGCTGAATGCAGCCTGCACCTCATTACCAGTGGTTTTGGCAGGGTGAAGCCAGTGACTTTATGGTACAATAAACCAAATGAAAAGGTGTTTGGTTTAAAATAACAAACCTGGAGTAGTCCCAGCAGCTCTCAACCTGATCCTACTGAAATCAGCAGAAGATGAGCACTAGGCAGGTGTCCTGGCCTGGATGTGCATGACCAGATCTGTTGCTCTCTGGCTCTGTTTCTTCCCCAGTAATATGTTCTGAAAAGCAAGTGAGTAGATGGTGTATTGAATCAGGCTATACCTGATTATCTTGGCTAAATATGTTTTCCAAATCACACAACTGGAGTAATGCTGGTGGTGTAGCTGATATGAATTACTCTCTATTTAATGAGAATATTTTGCTTTTTCCTCTAAGGATCCCAAAACTCTGTTGTTCAGGGACCTTTTTTTTTTTTTACTTAAAAATCAAGCCTGCTTCTCAGCAAGCCCAAAAGCTGTCCAGGGAAAGGTAAGGATTGCTCTTAGTTCATTCCTGGAGCGATTTAAAAAACATAGATAGATGTGTTTAAAAACATAGATGTGGAACTCAGGGACACAGTTTAGTGGTGGCCTTGGCAGTGCTGGGGGAACAGTTTGACTCCATGATCTCAAAGTTCCTTTCCAACCTAAATGATTCTCTGATTCAAATATATTAAAAAGCCATCTTTTATTTATTTAGAGACGTTTGCTGGTTAGTTCAAAGAACTATTCAAAGACTCTACAAAAGACACTCAGGCATCCTCTGTGTGTATGACAGTATGGATGTACAAATTAGCACTCCTTAGCTCTATGTTGGTGCTTTAGCCTCAGGATGGAGAGAGACTCAAAGAGCTGGGCTGTATTTTGGGGATGAGTTCCTGTAATCCTGGATTTCACTTGGCCACTGGTTTCACCTCACCCGTGGTCCTGAGTGTGTTCCTGGACCAGGCTGACCAAGCTGTGCTTGGCATGAGGAGAAAGAAAGGCTCATGTGGCTGGGATGAGAGCTGGCTGACGGAGAGGCAAGGAACAAAAAATGTTAGAAGCCAGTTCCAGAGGGCTGCAACTTGCCTTCTGGAGGGGAGGACTTCTGCTTCAGGGCAGCCACCCACCCTCATGGCACTGCCAAGTCTGCCCAGCCCAACCCAGGGCACTGCAGGTTGCCCAAATCACTGCCATGAAGAGCAGGGACTCTCTTTTTCTCTTCAAATGAATGAATAAACAAAAATAAGGAACAAGTGTAGGGTTCTTTTGTGATAGGGATGCTGTTGTTTTCCAGTGGGACACTTCCTGCCCTACTGGCACATCATTAATGTAACAGAGCCCATATTCCCCATGCTGTCATTCCCATCTGCTCCCAGCCCTTCCCTACTTTGCCAAGGCAGAGCTGGGTGCCCTCTTTGCTGGAAAGACTGCACTGAGGGCATCCTAATTTCTTTGCTTACTTGCTAGAGCCTGTGGCAAGTAGCACAGCATTTCTGGGGAATGAGGCAAAGCTGGGACTCAATTTGTTCAGAACAACACTGGACTTTGTAACAGTAGCCGGGATGTTTGGCAATAAATTCTTTCAGTTTAAAAATTAATATCAAGAGTAAATATCTCCTTATGCACTTCTCCTTTGTGTTCAACGCATCAACTTAAGGATTTATAACCTTCTTAAAATTAATATCCAATCTCCTTGCAGTAGCTTCTCATTATAGTGGGTTTTTGTCTTCATACCTGAACATTTTTTAAATATCAATTGCTGGGTACATGATTTCCTCATAAAAGACATTAAGTCTGCATTTTGTCACTATTTCTGCATGGTGATCACTGTATTTCAGCCACATGCTTTGATATTACCATTAATGTACCACAAAAATGCTAATTCCTTGGCTGTGTCTGCTCAGCACACAGAGGAAAGGCTTCCAAACAAAGGCCAAATAAATAAGCAAAATACAGGTTGACATGGAGACCAGTTTATCAGCTCCTCAGTAAGTACATCTGTAAATAAATATGTCTCTTATGTTTTCTCAGTATTTGAAACATATTTGATACAGAGAAGGGCACAGAGCCTTCAGCCCCGTGAGGCTTCACTGCTGCATAGTCATAAAATAAAATAAATATCTAGCTATTGCTTCTCACTTCAAGTATAAACTGTGTGAAAAGGTACATAAGGGCCTACAATCAGTTGTTTAATCAGATTTAAATAATGAAATAAAAAAACCCCACAGACATCCAGACAACCTACTTATGCGTAACTGATAGGCTTGATTGGTGGGAATTATGGGCAGTAATCATATTATCATTTCCATTAGATTTTTCTCTTCCACAATTTTCATAACTCAAGTGATTCATCTAGCAGATGACTATACAGACACAGACAAATACTTCAAAATGGCTTTTTGAAGCTGTTTATGTTTAATTTGTCACATAACAAGTTCATCTCCACTAATTTTCCAAGAGCAGAAGTTGTTATTACCAAGACAAAGACATAAAGAACACCACGCCCTGGAGCAGACAAGGGGAGAAGAAACCAGGGATGGGAAAAGGAGGGTAGGAAACTGCAGTGTCTGCAGTACCCTCTGGAGAAAGGATGCAGTGGGAGAGGAAACAAGAAGGAAGAATCATTCAAAGGACAGGGATTAGGAATTTCATGGCTGATACTTGAGAAGTGGGATGGATCTGGCACAGAGGAGGCAGTGACATCAGACAAACACCTTGTTCAGGAGTCCATCTAGCTGAGGGACACAAAGTTGTCAAGACTTTAGGGTCACATCAGATGTCATTGGAAAGACCAATTCCCCAGATCGATAACAAAACCAGTGCTTGCATTCAGGATCTTTAAAGTTGAAGCCAGTGATGATCCCTCGTGTCTCAGAGAAGGATGAAGCTCAACAACTGGAAACAAACAGTCACAACTTTTTCATCATCTTTTGTGTGGAAAAACTCCTAGAACATTATTAATTTCTGATGATACTTGCAATCAGCAGAGCTCATTCATTTTTCAAGTTTCACTTAGTTGCTGTGAATGGATCTGTTTCTCAGCTGGGTAGCTGCATTCATTTTGCAGTAATGGTATTTGTTTGACATGTGAGAAATTAACAATGCAAATGCCTTGTGTCTTGGTAGCACATTTAAAATAAAATATCTTCTCCCACAGAATTGATGGTATGACTGTAAAAAGGGCTCCATAATAGTTGAAACATTTTTCAAAAGCCATTGCAACGTGAGGCTCTGGGATGTGATGGGATTGTCTCTGGGGGGCCAAGCTCTATCCATACTGTCCAAAAAAAAAAAAAAAAGGAAGGCTGGGAATCATTGTGTGACTCTGTGCCATGGTTTTATCCCTTCTCCCATCCCTCCCTGCTCTTAGGGCAGCCCATGTCTCATGGGGAAGGCTGCAGTCATGGTTGCAATGCCATGCCTGCTTATTCCTGGGCAGCTTCTGGGGGCCTCTCCTCTCTCCTGAAGGTGACAGTGTCAGCCAGCAGATATCCCCAGATTCCCCCCGGACACCCAAATACTGGGCATTTTGAGAATGTTACAGTGTTCCATTTCATAACTGAGATTGCTGAATTCAAGGATTCACAACACAAGAGGTGTTCTGACAATAAATATTGTAGAGCTTACCCTCATGTTTACAAATAGAAGTCTAGAAATGTTTAACAAATACAAAACGTGGAAAAGAGAATAAAAAGTAATTTGCAGGCACTATGCTAACAAAAATACCTGTTTTAAGAAAATGTCTTTTTAGTTTTTTTATTTTGGTGGAGGAGGCTGAGCGTTGTCTGTTAGTACACAAAATAATAATATATTCTTCTCCTACCCTGGCTGACAGGAAGGCCCACACAATTCCTACTGTTCATCTTCCTGCTGAGCTCCTGTTTCTATAACCCATTTTTGCCTGCTCAGTTCTGTATCTTCTTTGCTTCACAACCACGAGGAAAACTCTTTCTTTACAAGCCATTGATAAATTGTCATTTACAGGAGGCAATAGCTTCCTTAAAAATTTGCATAATGTTTTTACTGGTCATTTAGGGCTGTTGCATATTATATTAAACCTTAAATGGCACGTTTTTATTATGCATTAAGCCTCAAATATTATTACAAACCCACTAGTCTCACTGGAATATTTTTGATTTCCTGAAATTTAATTGTGTTGCAAGCCAAGGCAGCTCATAAGCTTCAATAAGTCTCATTACTAAATTGGGATGTTGAACTGGCAGTTTCAGACCACTTACATTAAATAAAATGGACACATGGCATTGCCAGCAGGTCTGCAAGGACTGAGGCCATTGGAAAGGGCTTCAAAGAGAGACTGAGGAGCAGCCCAGCTTGAAGAGTGCTTTAAAGCCTGGCTTCAGATCTTCCCTCTGCCTCACAAGCTCTGGCACTGGGACCAACACATTTATATCTATATCTGTCTATCTATATATATCTCTCTATATCATCTGTATCTATATCTAATCCACCTCTATATCATCTATATCCATATCTATATCATCTGTATCTGTATCTATATCCATGTCTACATCTATATCTATATATCATCTATGTCTATCTATATCTACATATATATAGACATATAGAATAAGGATGCAGCCTCCAAAGACATCAGATTTCCTCCAGGTTGTTCCCTCATAGAACAGAGGCATAAAACCAGCTGTAGGATGCAGCTAGAGTTGGTACAATATAGCTTTTATCACGGTGAGTAGGGGAAGAGAGGATTTTGGGAAATTGCTCCTTCTTTTCTGTGAATTTGGGTCACTGGGGCCAGTAAATCAAGCAAGGCCACCACTGATTGCTGATGTCACCCAAGATCTACTTCAGGAGCCATTAAGTCAATTGAAAGTCTCTCATGGATATCAGATGGCTTTGAGTTAGAGCCCAAGGTCAGGTTTAGCTTAAGTTTACTTGGCAGTGTGATTTGTACTCATGGAAGGAACTGGCCTCAGTAACAAGTGCTGAACTGTCATGGACTGGCTCACTGCTTAAATTAACTTGCTCAGCTGGACTTTCAAATAAAGCTGTTTTAAGAACGCAGTGTAGCATAGAAGGCAATTTGTTTCCTTAAGATTTAGTACCAAATGCCTAAGTTGATTTGGATTCTAGACAAGGCAGCAACTGGCAAAGTGGGTAATTTGAAACTTAACATATTTCTCCTCCCTAAAATCGGATCACATTGAAATTAGGTGCAAAGTGCTACTAATTTGTCAATCACTCTTCATGTAATTTTATTTCTCCAAGAAAATTACCTGGGAGAGTGTTCCCTTTTACCTTCATCTCCTTTCACCTCACCATTCATTTGACTTGATCCCAGTTCAGGCTGGAGAGCAGCACCCCCACACCCACCTGCAGTCGTGTCCCATCACACCAGCTGCTGCCTCCAGATGACATCTTTCTCCTGCCATCTGCAGAATATTTGTGTAGACAGGGTGAAGATAAAAGGACAACTGAATGAGCCTTTCGTCCAAAAGTTAAACTCTGATTCATAGCTACAGCTAAAATAAGCCCTAGCAGAGAAAGGAGTGGAATTAACCCAGCACCTCAGAGGAAAAATGGTTCTGCAGATGTTTCCCAAAACGTACCAGAAATGGCATGAGGCAGCCTTTTCTTGTGAAGTTTCCACCTCATGTGTATAAGAAAGAATGTTCAGACAGGTTTCTGATTTAGAGCCATCGAAAGTATACACAGCCTAACATAAACCCAGAGCAAAACACATCAGTTCTCAGAGTTTGTCAGAAAATGCTTACATTTACACCAATTTCATGAAGCAGTTTGGAATGGTTCATAAAATCTGAGCTGCATTTCATGCAAGTTATGCAGAGGTTATAGAGAGTCAACTGCTCACCTCAAAATGAGTTCCTGTCAAATAAAACCTGAAGGTTGGATGAAACTCAGGGTCATGTCAAGCTACTCAGAGAAAACCTGTGCTAAGCAGCCCTGCTTTCCAGCTCAAATAAACAAATGTAAGGAGTGTTTAACTGATCCACCCTCTGGAATTGCAAGACATCAGCCTCCAGTAATGTGTAATTGTGTGAGAAGGTATTTATCCACAGCTCAATCATAAGTTCTGCTCAGAATTTCAATGTACCAGTGTGTTATTTACCATGCAAGACCTCCAAGCTAAGTATGATAGCAGCTGTCTTCTCTCAAATGCAGGAGCCCTGGCTTTGTTGTAGTGGATTGATCTCTCTCTGAGAGTGGCCAACATTAGGTTATAATACCCTGGTCTGCTACTGTAGTAACAGGTGTGTGATGCTACAAAGGGAAGGATGCAAAAACTGGAGGTGGAAGAGCAAGACAAATTCCTTCTGAAAATTTTATTCTTTTTATATTCCTTCATAGCCTGAGCTTTATGTACATGGTTCAGTACATACATAGGATGCAGAGCAAGAATCACCCTTAAAATCTAGCACCAGGTTTGTCTCCTTGATGTCTTGACAGTGGTGGTGGGGTGTCATCAGCTGATTATACTCCGCAAGGTTTTGTGCATTTCTTGTCATGAATTTAGCTGCCCAGAGTGACCCCTTGTTTCTTGTGTTGTGAGATATTCAAAAAGGATTCTAATCAGTCAGTGCCACACTCCTCAGACTTAATCTCTGCCCCAGAGAGGTCCTGCTGCTCCCTGCCTGAGGCAAGTTGTTGATGAGCAGGGAGATGTACTAAGAAGCTTGTTATGTGGCACCGTGAATACTCTTTCCTTAAAAAATACCATGGGGACTTTTTAAGAACAGAAGTAGACAAAATGTAGTCATGTTGAGTCACTATAATCCCAAAACAATTCCCCTCTTTAGGAGTTGGTTTCTTCCTCTATAAATAAGTATTTATCAAGTAAATGAAGACTTTCATGTTGCTAGTTTGCTACAAAGGGGTAAGTTTGCTAGGTTCTCTCCTTTCTCTCTCATGCTCTCAAACGTTCCTCTAGGAAAAGACAGGTCTCTTAAGGGAATTCCTCCCAGTTGCTGCCCTTTCATAACTTGTTGGTATGAACAAGCCTTATCTGCTGCACACAACACAACAGAGCTGCAGAGGAAGGAGCCATCACGTTTTGTGCATCCTCAGCAGAATCCAGTTCTGCAGCAGGAAGCTGCTTCATTTGAATGTGGCTTCATTTTTAGATATTGAATCTACTCTGCAGCTCTGGCAGAGAAGGGAAAAGAGAAAGAGAGAAGGGGGAGGAAAAAACTCAAGTTTTGACTTTTAAAATGAGCAAATTGATGTGGAAGTCACAGATGGTGAATAAATGTGGGGCAGAGAATTGTCATTTGGCAGCCAGTTCTCCTGACCAATTTAAGAGGGATATGTTGTTATCCAGTTTGGTTCAGGGAAAATATATTCTGGGCAGCAGTTAGCCATTTAAGAGGCTTCATTGTTTCATAAAATATATTTGGGTTTGATACAAACACAATTAATTCAGCTTTCTAATATTGTGTTTGAACCAAATCCAAAATATGTGTTGTGAACATTATTCTTTTATGTCATTTATTGGTTCCAGGTTCTTTTCTGAAGGCTTAGTTTTAAAAAGGGATTTGCAGCAAACAAAGAACATTTGGGGTGACTTCAGCTGTTGCAGCAAACTCCATTCTTATGCACTGTTTTGAGATGTGCCTCCAAATTATCTGACAAATGATATGTTCCAAATTAAGTCCCTCATTACCCATGCTTTTCTATTGCTAAGTGAGGCACAGAATTCTTCATTATTGTACCAGTGTATTTTGGGGACTTATTAGGCTTTGCTTGTTGGGTCTAGCAATTGAAGCAGAGGATTGGGATCAGGCATAGCACAGCCAGTGCTCTGCCAGCTGAGTCACTGAGCAACTGCACCCAAGGCTCAGCTTTGGCTTCCCAAGTGACAGCTTGTGAGGACAAAAACACCTTGTGAAACACTGTCCAATCTCCAGCCCTCCTGGTTCAGAGGCTTCTCTGCTCCCAGATCTCCACACATGTCACTTTGTGTTTGTTTAGATCATTTGGGCTTCGGGTGCTGACAACAAAGGGTGTGGCAAATGAGTTGAAATTAAAAAATAGGTTTTATCCAGATGAAGAAGCAGCTCCTGCTGGGACTGCAGTGGGGTGAGGAGCTGGTTGGTAGGATGTGTCTTGCTTTGTATCCAGGTGTCTGCAGTTCCCGTAAGCAAGCACCCATTCAGCAGCAGCTTCTGTGCAACCCAGAAGGCACTGGCCATCACGAATAATGGATCAACACTTCCCAGAAATGTTTCTTAGTCAATGGCTTCTGTAGAATCCTGTTTTCCAACACAGAACCCACAAAACTCTCTGTGGTTCTCAGGTCAGGTACAACATCACTCAGAGTTCAATTGGCAACGACTGACGCTACAAATGACAGAGAGGGAGAAAATCTAATCCCCACTTAGATATCAGTCCTCTCCTCTACATCCCTGTAACTTCAGGAAAATAGTGGAATTGGGCACAAATATTTGCTGACTCTGCTTGGGCATCCCATCCAGGTTAGGGAACCTGTGGTGTAAAGTTCTGCTGCAGATCCTCTGTAACCAAACCCAACTGAGATTTTTACAACAAATTCTCATAGACTACTCTGCCACACATTATCCCTCATCTGGTGATAAATCAGCAATATTCATATCATCACTAACTTGCAGAACACATCCCTCCATCCCAGACATAAATGCTAATTAGGGAGATTTCTGCTTCAAATTTGTGATGCCAAAGCACTTTGAGATTCAGACATAAAAAGAGCCACAAAGGCCAAAGTGTTACTGTTGCCTTTGGTCACAGTGTTTGAAATAGATATCCTTTAATAGCTCTCTTTTTTCCTAACAGGTAGTTGGGTAAATGAGCCCTGCTGCCCAGACTCCCTCAGAAACACAAGGAGGCAGAAGCAGAACCCTTTGAAGCTCCTCCACAATTACAGCCCCTGTACAAGGGAGGGGAGCGGGGTGTTAACAAGTTTCAAAATACACATATGAACCAGAAAGATTAGGGCTTTCAGAACAGCCTTCAATGAGAATCCTTTTCAAGTCTAAGATATATATCTAGTTCATTCACTATCTCCAGAGATGAAAGCAACTTCTGATGGTATCTTCTCTGCTCACCACATTATCATATCAATGATAAAAAGACCAGTCAAACTTCCTGGCTTTGGAACTCATAATGCAATTATTAATATTTGTCTGGTTTTTCCTCCCTTAGATGAGTGTGTGCATGAAGGAGAGCTGAGGAGGGCAGGCAGCTGGGGAGGAGAAGAGATCAGTGCAGGAGTACCAGTGCTGCCAGTTCCACCAGGCTCTGCATCAACCCAGCCATGCTGGGAAAAGGCAGCTCCTGCTCCTCAGGCTCCCTGTTGAAGGTGATAATGTTCTGTGCTTAGTGCCAGCCACATCTTTGACAGGACACAGCATTACCATGGCTACAGGAGCCAGGAGATAGAGAGGAACAGAGCACTCCATATCATCCAGTGCTTGGCCTTGACACATGCAGCACCATAAACCCTCTGAGCTCACACTGACCCACACAGATAAGGCATGTTTGTATCCCTCCTTCCTGACAGGTTTTCTGAAGCTTATGGCATTCAAAAAATACCTCAGGAAGCCATGTCAGGGAACTGCTATTGTGTCAGGTGGTGTTAATCATCTCTGCAGGATCTGGAAGGGCAGGGGATGCTGCACACAATGGAAAGGAAACGGTGAGATGTGTATCGTGCTGCTTCCACAGTGCAAGGTGAGAAAAGTGCCTTCTGCAATAAAGAAATAACAGTAGTTAGGATTAATTGTAGGTTTAGAACTAGTGAATCCTGCTGGGTTATACACATATGGCAGGTGCTTTCCCCACTTAGGGGATGGAGAAAAGAAAACATGAAATAGGAAAAGTTGCTGGCAAACACATGCCAGGATGGCAAAAATGACAGTCAAAAATAACTTTTTGAAAGTGCAATCAGATTTTCAAACTGTAAATAATTTTGGTTTTGAAAACAAAAAGAAACCTGTGTAGATTCCAAGAGTCAATGTTCACTGTGTAAACTTATTATAATGTATTACACACCTAAAACTAAAAATGGTCTATTTGGATGTCACATACTTGTCACTG
>VYZS01033379.1:0-19694 GCA_013400695.1 Neodrepanis coruscans
GGGGTGACATCAGACAGGTGACCCATCTGGGGTTCACAGGGCTCCATCTTAGGCCCTTTGCTCTTCAACATCTTCATAAATGATTTGAATGCAGGACTAGAAGGGATACTAACCAGGTTTGCAGACAACAGAAAACTCAGAGGAGCTGTTGACTCCCTTGAAGACAGGGAGGCCCTACAGAGAGAATGCGACAAATTGCAGCACTGGGCAATCACCAATCATATGAACAAGGGAAAGTGCCAGATTCTGCACCTGAGATGGGGCAACCCTGGATGTATGTACAGACTGGGGAATGAGATGCTGGAAAGTGCCACAGAAAGGGACCTGGAGGTCCTGGTTGATGGCAAGTTGAATATGAGTCAGCAGTGCCCTGGCAGCCAGGAGAGCAAATCATGCCCTCTACCAGAAAAGCTTCACCAGCCAATCAACTGAGATGACTGTTCTGGTCTGCTCTGCACTGGTGAGGCCTCACTTCGGACATTGTGGCACTTTTAGGTGCCACAATATACAAAAGATATTAAGCTATTAGAAAGTGTCCAAAGGAGAGCAGTGAAGATGGTGAAGGGCCTTGAGGGGAAACCGTGTGAGGTCACTTGTTCTATTTAGCCTGGAGAAGAAGAGACTGAGGGGACACCTCACTGCAGTCCACAACTTCCTTATGAGAGGAAGATGAGGTGCAGACACTGATCTCTTCTCTGTGGTGACCAGTGACAGAACCTGAGGGAATGGCCTGGAGTTGTGTCAGGAGAGGTTTAGGTTGGATATTAGACAGAGGATCTTCATCCAGAGGGTGGTTGGGCATTGGAACAGGTTCCCCAGGAAAATGATCACAGCACCAAGCCTGACAGTGTTCAAGAAGCATTTGGATGATACTCTCAGAACATGCTGTGATTCTAGGGGATGGTCTTGTGCAGGGCCAGGAGTTGGACTCAATGATCCTTGTGGGTACCTTCCAACTCAGTATATTCTGTGATTCCATGAAAAGCTTGTCTTTCTTTGACACAGTGGTATGTATGCCACATCAGCCCACTTTAAGCACTGTGCCTCTAAGAGTTTAAACTAAACATATTCTATTTCTACCACTGAATATAAATGCTAAGAATCAAATTCCCCCAAAATTTACCCAGTAAAACTATAATAAGTAGCAATTTGCCTGCACAGCACTTGTAGAATTGACATTTCAAAACTCTGCCCTGAGAAGAGACACTGAAAAGCAAAGACTGATGGGACAGCAGCCTGCTTCCTTGTCACGTAACTTTTTTATCTGTAATTCAAAGCAAGTCCTGTAAAGTGACTGACAGACATAGAGTTTCAAAGGGAAAAAAATATCAACATAGATGAAATTGTGTTGGTTGAATGCAAAAGTATAGCAGACAGCAGCTCTATATGCCAGCACAGCAGGAAAAAAACCCCTCACCTGCTTTTAATAGACAAGTGTTTAGTGCAACTAGTATAATCTGAAATTACATTTTCCTCTGTCCATCATGTAAACTGAAAGCCAAACTTTTGCTTTTATACAGTATATTGTCTATCTTCAACACACTGCCTTAGCAGCTTTCTCTCTACTTTTAAGGTATTTTAGTAGCAAAAAAAGGGGAGATATCACATACTTGAGATTCCTTCTTAAACTCCTATTTTATTCCATTCTGTGTTCGTGTTGCCACATAGACAGGTTTCAATAGGAACTTTGTTTAGTTAGCATGGTTCATATTATATGTCTAACAATCTTTCTAAGAATTTTAACTCTCCAGAGAAATTAATTTAAAAGATAAAGAAACATCCAGGAAACTCCACAAAGAAAAGACGGAATTTTGAAAATCAAGAACAGTCAGTCCACTTTACCAGTGTCACTGCCTAAGACCTCCTTTTCTAAATTTCAGGGAAAAAAGTGAAAAAGCATGGAAATGGGTAGTTACTGACATCAGCATTTTTACAATTCAGGCACTATCCAGAATGTGTGATATCTACCTTTGCAACAGCAATTATTATCGACAAGATTTCCAAAATGGTATTCAGCAGCAGACAGAGAGATCACAAACTATCCACAAAAAGAGCAAAATAGATAAGGACAGACTTGCTCCATTGTTGTGGGCTGGAAAATAAAAATCGTTTCTCCCCTCCCCGCCATTCCCTGCCGGCCGGGGAAGGGTGTGTGTGTGGGGAAGGGGGGTGCAGATGCGGGTGCACCGCAGCGAGCGGCATCCGCGGGCGAGCAGCGTCCGCAGGCGCGACGGGCTTGGTGCGGGAAGCTGCCGTTCGCCCAGCCTGGGCAAGGGACATGTGGCGTGCGGAGGCCCCTCCCCGGCGGCGCGGATCTGCTGAGCCGCCTGGCCGAATGTGCCTCGTTCCTGGGCATGGCCCGGGCGGGCGGCGGAGCTGCGCTCGTCCGGTGAGAGCGGCGGATCCCTGCCTCCCCTCCACCCCTTCCCGGTGCCTGCCGGGCGGGCGGCGGAGCTGTGCTCNTTCTAACTGGCTGAGTGTTTTTCTTCAGAAAGCCGAGTGGAGGCTCGCGCTGCTGGGGGTCCTCAGGTCGGTCGCGGGCCTTCTCTAATTATCCCGGCGTCTCTTCTGGAGCCCCAAGAGAGAGACCAGCACTATTCCTGAGCGTTCCCATCCCAACACGGGCCCTGGGAAAGCTTAATTTGTCTGTTTTTTGCACTTTATTGTCGGTTTTCTGTGTGCGTGAAATAAACTGTGTTACTTGTGTGTTTTTTTTCTTTTTGGGTGTGTGTGGCTTCTCTCGGACATCTCTTGTCAGTACCGCGTTTTTAGTGGTAAAACCATGACATCTATTAAAACATCAGTTTATAACTCCAAGATACTTAATAGCTAATTCTTTCCCAGTCCTTCTGTATATCTATCTGCTGATACTCACCTCTGTGCTGTCACTGGATGTAGCTGATATCTTAATCATAATCCTTTCAAGATACCCAGCTCCAATAGACTGATTTATTTTTAATGTATTTTGATAGAAAAATAAAGCTAAGTGCCAAGAAGTCTGCATATTTAAGATTCAGTGCTCAAAGAAGTGAGTGATTAAAATCTAGTGATTTTGCAAGACAAGTTCATAAGGGCTATAAATACAGCACATAGCACTTAAAGACCTCATCAGCCAGACATCTGAGTATCAGAAGGAGACACAAGGCATAAAAGAAATCAAAACTTCAAAAACAAGGTACCAAATTGATTAGGCAACACTGGATGAATGAGTCTTACAGAAAACTTTATTGTGTATGCCAAACATGTTTATGATTTCTTTTAAAATATCTCTCTTGCATCACCCTAGTAGTACCTGATAGTTCATGCCCTACCTGCTTTCCCAAACTGTGTACCCCACAATAAACAATGCTGCCTGCATTAGAAGAATGCCCCTTTTTCATAGGTACATATCACCTCCTGAAAGGGCACTAAAAAAGTCCTACCCTGATGCTTTCAGAGACAGATTGGGAGCAGGAATCTCTGACTTTCCCAATCTGAAGCAGAAGCGTTCAGCATGTATGCATAGATGACACTGCAGAGCTTGTTGAACTACCTATAGGTGCAAGAGAGATGCCGACCACTCAACCAGCTCTGCACACCATGATGTTAACCTGTGAACCTCCTCCTCTCTCTCAGAACTGCATGTCTGCCAAACCACGCCATGCAACTGATGGAAAGCCGCCTCCACATGAAGCCTTCTGTTGGGAGCACTGAGGTGGATGTAAGACAGCAGCAGTTGCCATGCTAGTGCACTGAGCACCCTGGGGTGCCTTGCCTAGAAGGTACTGATGCCCAGTTCTCTCCTGACACAAACCCTCCTGCAGACAGAGCAGAGCCTGTGAGCATGCCTGTGAGCTCCCCAGAGACAGCCTTGGAAAAAAAGTCTGGAAAAGCCTCACAAGAGGAGGGCAGAAACTGCTAACAAACTGTTGCAGAAACCTCAAGATGCTCATGCAGGGAGCAGTGATTGGCATTTAAAAAATAAAATATCCATCTACCCTATACCAGACAATGCTCTTTGTTTTCCACTGTAATCTGGTACGGGGGCTGAAAAGACTGCTTATACCTGCTGTTTGGAAAGGACTGTGAAAGCAGCAATGGTGCATGTTCGGCCCTTTTTCAGAAAATAGACGCAGAATTAGATAAGCAATGGGAAAAAAAGAACCTTAAGTTTTCTTAGAGCAAAGAGATTTTTTTCCTCATTACAGCACAAAAAAACGTGGCAGGGCATATTTCCATTTAGTTTTCTTTGTGTTTGCTTCCCTCTTTTGTATCAGATAGATCTCAAGTTAGTAAGGCTGATAGCCATCTTCATTTAGCTGGCAGACCCCAGCTGCAAGTAAGGTCTTCACAACAGTGCTACCAATGTTCCTCCCTTTAATTGTTTTTGCTCAGTATTCTACTCTCCAGGTCAAAAAGGAAAGAAGAGCTTCAAACACTTAAGAGAGATACCTCGTTCTAAATAAAATTATCCAGAAAAAGTGCAATTCAGAATTAATAAAGCCTCTTTTCTACAGAGGCTTTTTGAGTCCTATATATGCAGAGAAGAGTTTTTCATTTCTCAGGCAGCAGAAAGGGAAGGGCTTTCTACTGCGTGATTTTGAAATTCTTGGTCAAAGGTTAACTTGGTTTTTAACTTCAAAGTACAGAAAATCTTGGAGGTTGAAAGAATACAGTAAAACTTCAGATGGATGTTACCAACCTGAAACCAGGCTACGAAGGCATGTAAAGCTGCCTTCTGTGCTACACCTTTCCTCGCTCTTGGTTTCACAGACAGTTCATAAGAAGTGAAAAGGCAAAGTCCGTTTGGGAAAGTTTAAAATATAATCAGATTTTTCTGGCTGGCACCACTGAAGGAAGAAAGGCAGTTTCACTAATTAAGATCTGAACTTCTGCTTTGACTTTAGTTTTTCATGATGTTACTAGATATTATAAAATATGGTACCCATTCATTGCAGGGTGCAGCACCCGCAGGGCAGTGAGTAATGGCTTTACTCTTGCTTCAGTACTGGCAGCAGCATGTTGGATTGGAAAATGAACCTCTATTTCCTATCTATTTTTATAATCAATCTATCTATCATCTCCTTAATTTTTACCCCTATATACACACACAAAATAAAACATTTAAGTCTCACTACTACGCCGAAATACATTTAGAACGCTGCCATTGACAGCTCACCAGCGACACTGACTTGTAACTGAGGACAGCATTCAGCCTCAACCACTACATCCACAGTCTGTACAAAAAATTAATGAGCTTTATCTTTTCACTTCTTTTATAAAGAGGAGATGAAATGAGAGAGTCATCAGCCAGGGAATGATTCAAAATCTAAGACATACTTTTAAAGAAAGTAACTGGTAATAGATACAAAGTATATTTTCTCATCATAACAGAAAAATTACAAGATTAAGTTGTTCTGTTTTATGCTAATTTTTTCTTGTTTTCATTAACTGAGAAAAGTATAAAATATCAACTAAACATAGCAGTAAGATATCTAAGACACTAAAGAGAAATATCTAGTATTATATGCCCAGGTATATTTTGCTACAGCCCTGAAGTAATACATGTTCTGGTTCATTTGCAAGCTTTCCTGTTTCTCTAAACACAACATTACTTCTCGTATTTTGTAACTATCTCTATATTATGACATGATATTAACTGAGGGGGTGACAGCTGGTAGGGACTTCTGAATCTTAGGGTCTCTTTCTAAATGATACACACAAAGCTCTGTATTCGTGCTCCCAAGAGCAATATTTACTAAAGATGATTACCCATGAGCAAATAATGAGTCATGATATCCTTAAAAAAGCAAACACACAGAGTTAAAGAGTAATTTCTAACACAGGTAAACAGACTGCACTGAAAATTTTATCACTTATGTGCATTTGTCATAATAAAGTGTTAAAAACCAAAAAAGCTATAGAAAATAGCCATAACTACATAAAAAAAAAATGTTAGAGGATCTTGGAAAGATTGTAACTCTTCTCATATAAGGTATATATATATAAGTAAAGCACCACTTACAGACATACAAATAGGTAACTGCAATCTTAAATGTATGCTGGAACAAATGGAAGGATTTTTATTTGGATGACACGACACAAACAGATCATGGTAATTTTGTCATCCTTGATGGATTACTACTCTATCCTTACAAACAGTGCAGAACACTGAAATGCTGCTAGAACGTACTAGAATTCAGGCAGGAAAGCAGCACTGCAAATTTAACACTGTATTTATAATAGAGATGCAAACTGCTAATTTTTATTATATGTTATCAGATGACTTCCTAGCACTTTGGGAATTTTAAGTTGGGAAATTCATCTCCAGATGATCACCAACAGTGGTGAAATACTCTCTCCTTCATTATTGCTACTTCCACATGCACATTTCTAAAATCGGAACTACGCTCCAAAAGTTCCTCAGGGGAGTATGATGGCACATTGAATACTATGGAAAATATGCTTGTATCATGTCCATTTAACACACTATTCATCTGTAAGAATTTTGCCTAAAACAGTTTGCTCCCAGCCATTCTGCAGAGCCTCCCAGACACCTGTGAAGCTTGTCAGCAGTTTTAGAAGAAAAATTAAATGGAATATAGTGATCCTTATGACTTCTCAGCAGCTGAGTGTGGTGGCTCTGGAGTGACAACAGAAGATAAAGACCATAAACATACTCTACTGGAATTGTGACTTTTCATATAACCTTGTAAGTTTCCTTTTAAGGACTAAAGTCAAACAAGCTAGACTTAAAAAAAAACAAAAAAACCCCAAAAAACCCCCAACCACAACAAAAATCAAACCAAACAAAAATAGAAAAAACCCCAACAAACAAATTATTTAAGGACAGTAAAGGATTATGTGAAGATAGGGGAAAAAAGGCACATAATGTGCTTTCTTTGTAAATACCACTGTATCATAAAAAAGATCCAGATTGAAAGTTGAAATGGGTGTTGATCAAATATTAGGACTAATACTTTTTACTTGACATGCTACATTCTGAAATTAAGGATGACATCATATATTTGAAAATTTCATGAGGATGAAATACTCAAATTGAATTTTTTTGGTGAGAGCATTGACACCTCAATTCAAGACTGAGTATGATCACCACATTTTGGGGACTGCTGCCTAACTGGAGTACCAAGCAAATACAGGAACATACACTAAACCTGGAAATCCTGACATGGAGACAGGGGTGCTTTTCCCCCTTTCTTCCTTGTGTACTTCTCCTAGTATATTGGTCTTGAAATGTAATCTCTTGTGCTTTGACCAACCTACATCCTCCATATAGTCACAGTTCACTTTTTGATTATGTGATTTTAAATCACAAGTTTCTCAGAAGTTCTTTTAACATTTTAAACAGCAATTTTTGAGAAGAAGGAAAAACCTAGTGAGATAGCCAACCACAGCATGGATCTCACAACCTGTCCTACAAGTTTCTTAAATTACTGACACACTTCTGAATCAGGGGCACACATAATCTGCAATTCTGCAAGATTCTCCTCATTTTTTTGGCTGACTGGTGATTGTTAAGATCACTGAAAAGGCATTGAGAAGCTTTAGCTGCCAATGTTCATAATAGGAAAGATGGCATTTCTTCCACCACAGTCCACAAAACTTAAAATACTACCAAAAAGAAAAGGAAGAAAAGATCAGTGCAATCAGAGCACTTCAACTAGAATAAAGACCCCTTTGGGGCACTTTAACTTCCAGTCAGAAGCTTAAAGGGAAAATTAAATAAAATCTAAAATGTCACACAGTGCTTACAAGATTACATGGACTTATATTAGGCAAATACAACAGCATCCTATTTTTTCTGTATCTGGCTTTATATTACTGTGAATGTTTAATTAAGAAAAAATACTACACTAAAAATAGGAAAGAATTTAATGTCTTTTCCTTTTCTCTTTCCATGATGTAAGTGGCCCATATTCTCAACGTTGTTATACTAGAGTTAAATTAGGTCAAAGGCATTTAATGGTCAAAACCAGGACATGTCACTACTTTCAAAAATGATCATACAAGAGCGGACTTCAGTGGCTGCCTATCCCTTGTTCTACCAAAGTCATATCATTCCATAACACACAGCTGCTAGCGCTTTTTACAACTTAGATTCTCATCAATCAATTCTAAGGTGATAACACCATCATGCATGAACTAAAGCCTTCAATCCATCCCCTCAAATAAGACGATTCATTTGTTAAATTTTAAAAAACACTCGCTTTTTGCAGTTACCTTTTACAACTACTCTCAGACAAAGAAGACTTGGTCACTAACAGACATATGCAGACACCTTACAGTCTTTGCTAATGTCATTTTCTTTTCACACTCTATTATTTTTCCAAATCCTGCCTCGGCTCTTTCCTGTTTAATTTCTTCTGGTTAGAAAAAACCAATAAATAATGAGCAGTACACAAAAGGGAATGCAATGTTCTCGGACTTGGCTTGTATGAGACACAGGAAAATGGTACAAAACTGAGAAGAGCTGGAACACCTGTACTGTGACGTCATAACCTCTGTTTAAAGCCATAAATTACATCAACAAAGTGACAGTGTTCTTCATGACCCTTCATTGCTTATTTTTTCTCTTTTTTTAAAATTATTTTTCTCTCTCTTTTCATTATTACTGTGTCTGTCTTCGCTTTACCAACTCTAGCTACTTCCTCCAACTTGATAACGGTCTAACCAAACACATATTTCTCCAACACGTCCAAGCAGAAGATCCAATTTTACTGTCAACACAGCTAGATCAAAGCAGCTAACCTGTTATGGAAACAGCAAGGCCAACACCCTAATAATTTCCCAATTCCCCTGTTAACCAAAGAGATAAAATTATTCTTAATTAACAATGGGTAATGTAGTAGAAACATAACATGAGCGTAAGTGTTGACAGAGAGTGAATTCTATTGACTCAAAAATACAATGTATTTACTCCCAGAAATCCAGCTACTGATCTACAAAATGTTCAAGAGATACAAAAATATGTGCTACACTGCACATCCAGGGATAATAAAAGAGGATAGTATTTAAATTCAGTCGGTTTTGCTCTGTTTGTTGAATTACATAATGCTGATTAGAAGACATTAGCTTGGATTACAAAGGGAAGAGCACTAATTGCTTTCAATATCAATACCAGTGGCTAACTGACATAAGGGTATAAAGACTCCTCAGTTACCACAAATTTCCAACAAGCTTTTCATAAAGATATCAGTAAACAGGAAATACAACAAAATTCAACAATGAGATTCTACATAGTATCAGAAAAAGAAAAAAACAAAACAAAAAAACAAAACTCAAGGTAAAAGTATGAAGAAAAACTAACAAGAGCATGGTATAAATTTAATCCCTAAATCAAGATATTAGACTTGCCATATACACAGATACAGATGGCTGGGTATACCATTTCCAAATTTAGCACTGTAGATAAAGTTACTTCCATCATAAAAACACACTGTAATCAGATCATTTTCTTCACAAAACTGTTCAGCTTCAGAAAATAGTAAGCTTGTATCACCTACCTTTATTTTTGCCTTTCTCAGTTCTCCAGCAGTATTAGACACTGAAAGCAATCTCATATTAAGCTTCATTTTGGAATCCTGACCCCTGATCTCAAACATTGCAGGAAGATGTGCATTTATTAAACATACATAATGTTGACTGAATTTCAGAAATCATTGTTGGGATCATAACTTTTTCCTTCTGATGTAACTTCTGGGCACTCTTTAAGATCATGATCTCTCTGTGATATTCACCAAGCCTTTTTCACATGGAAATGAGACGGTAATTCCACCCATTTGATATTATTAAAAATGTAGCTTGTTCACCACGAGGAACATCATTGAAGAAAACACTTCCAAGTAAATTAACAGTAAAGTACCACAAAGATTGCTGTCGTCTGCTGGCTATTACCTCGTAGCTCAGATTTGCTGTGTTGAGACATTATATAAAATTAGTAACACCAGACATCTTTTTCTGACTCAAAACACTTCCACCCAAAAATAAAAAGACCATGCAACAAACACAAATGCCCAAAGATTTTCCCCAATACAGATAAGCTCAGCAAAAGTAAGCACTTAAACTGTAACTTCTTTTCTGCCCATCTGCTTTCCCCACTTTGCCCTGCTCTCCAGATGAGAAAACAGGTGAGGCTTTCAATTATTCATATGTCACTCTGTAGTTTTGCCCACACCCTTCTTCCTCTTACACCATCACCCAAGTGTTGTGAAATTTGGATCACCTAATAGAGATTGCAGATCTTAACCTTCAAATGGCAATAGGTAAAGCTCAATCCTATTCTGTCCCATATCTTGCAACATCTGCCAGGTTGAATCTCCGAAATTCTTCCTGCCTAGTACTCTTTCTGGGTTTAAATACTCATTCTCTTAAAGAACAAAAAATGACAATCCCCATTTGCAAATTGTTTCAAGCTCTTTTAGATTAGACTACTTTCCAAACCAAACACAGCAATGCCATACTACGCTCATTTCCCAAACACAGACTGCCCTACAACTGTGCAGGGCTCACAATGCCTTTGCTTTTTTCAGCTGCCCATGTTCACACAAACGGCTTTCACTGACTCCAGGAGATCTTTGCAAAAGTATGGGATGTTCCACTCATTAAAATCTATTTAAAGGAGCAAGATGTAAAGAAATATTGACAAGATTAGGCATGATGTATCAGGAAATCCTTATCAGCAAAACATTAAAACAAAAAAATGAGACCGTAGATTTTATCTTGATGATCTGGACTTCAGTGGTAAAGGTCTGCCTTTACATATCTTTCTTGCACCATCAAATAATTAATTCAGCTGCAGACTTACGATCATCAAAACGGACTATGGCTATATCTTACAGCAAGTTTTTGAAGAGGCTGAGCTCAAGTTATAACTTGGCTTGGAGCTGAACTTCACAAAGATGAGTCCAAGCTTTTCATCTTATTGCATGTTATGCTTGCCCAGACAGCAAGCAATATCCTGTCAGCAACCCACTTCCCCTTTTCCTTCCATCTCCAACACAAATTGCTGATAAGCCTTTCTGCTAGTCCTAAATTGAGAAAATAAAATGTTAAAAATATCGAGATGAAATTTTTTCAGAAAAAAGGCAGCCTGCACTGTTGTTGAAAAATACAGGTTACGCTGATGTGAACTTAATTACAGGCATGAATTTCCAGCTGTCATTTGTGAATGAGTTCCATCTATGAGCAAAGGTAAGAAATTCTGGTACATGTCTGGCTGCCAGCCAGTGTCCACATTGATCCCTACAGGGCTGCCTCATGAGTAGGTGCAGCAGTGCGAGAGGGAAGATTGCTTGAGTTCAGGTTTTGTGGCTGCAATTCCACCACTTTCTTGCTTTCAGAACTCAGTTTCTTGCTGAAGAGACACATAACACACAAAAGAAATCTCTGCAAAATCACTAGGAGCCAAACTGGGCAGCAAAGGTCAAGGGAAAGGGGAGGGCAAAGGTTCATAGAGTAGTCTGCTTATGTAAATTTGACTTTTTACATTTACATTCCTATCAGCAATGCATGATCAGAAAATTACTCCTACACAACAGGCAAGTCCTGGCTACTTTTCATGCCCATATGATTCTTCCTATGGGATCAAAGGCAATGATCCTGAGAACTGGCCTATTATGCTCAAAGGTGAGAACATGAATTCCCCTCTTAAGTTTCAAGTGAGCTCACAATTCTGATCTGTGCATGGAAAACGCACAGATTTAAAAGTTACAGAGATGCTTCAGTTGTTTGTGCAGACAGAAGTAATACGACTTGCTGTTATTTTGTTATGAACTTATAATATTTTTTATTGACTCCCCTGAATTTATTATGGGCAAGCCTGGCAGACCATTTCAATTTGAAAGAGTGCTCTACACTTCCCACTAAATGAATCTATTTTGAATTATTTTTTTACTTCACTCATCTCTAACCAAGTGAATTGCAATTCTTCTTCAAAACCTTTTCAGAAACTTCCAGTCAAGGAATGGCTAAGCCTGGAGAGGACTTCTGCAGTCTGTCCAGTCCACCACCTTGCTCAAGCAGGCTCATCTGGAGCAGGTTGCCCAGGACCATGTCTACCTGAATCTTCGGCTTCTCCAAGGACGCAGATGCCACAAGGTTTCTGGGCAACCTATGCAAAGAACCTTGCTATTTCTGCAGAAATAGCAAAGGAAATGTTTGGGGTTGGGTTTTTTCCTATAGACAAAACTTTATACTCCTTTCCTTTCAACTACTTGAGTTCCATCCCTTGGAATAGAACCTGTAACTTTGCAAGAAAGGCCTTTATGACAAGGATGAATGCTGCTGTCCCTGTGAAAATGTAATCTGAAAGAGAAAACAGGGAAGAGGAGTTTGCTAAGTTTATCTGTGCTCCACAAATATTTGTTACAGTATTTGAAAAAAAACACACCATGTTTCACTCAGATTCTTGAATTTACAGGTATCAGGTATTTCAGAAGATGTGAATACATCTGAAAACAGAAGGAAGCATGAACTGTACACATACGGTTTTCCATACACATGGCTCCATGCAAGGAAGCTGGCACTATAGAGAAGCTGGTGCAGACCCAAAACAAGGAGTCTTATCCACATCACTGCAGTCAAGATGGAGAGATCAGGATGGCTAGCTCAGGGAGCAGCTCTATAGAGACAGTATGACCAGAGCCCACCCTCCCTTGGGAATTATGGAATCCAGCACATTCCCTTCCACAGGCCACACCATTCCCACTCACACCTAACCTCCAAGCAGAGAAAGAACTTCTACCTTCATAAAACTGAGGAGTGTTCTGATATGAGGCCTCTTGAAAAGATGACAGTATAAAGATCCTTCTGCCTTGCAAAACACACTCCCACTACCTACCCACTGGAAAGTCATGGCCAGAACGGCTGGAAGCACATTCCCTGCATCCTACCATGAGTGACAGCGGGTGAGATTCATCTTCCCTGGGCAGAGGATGAAAGAAAACAGGCTTCTTAGGAGACTTGATTATCAGAGCAGTCTCTGGGTTCTCCCAGAGTTCAATGCAAATGAAGACAGCTGCCATCAAGATGGTATCTTGCACAACAACCTACTCGGCAAGAAAGAAGGCTTCATACATTTTAGAGGCTACAGAGGCCATCATCATTCTTGTCCCAGTCTCACAGCACGTGTCAGTGGTCACATACATACACAGCAGAAACAGGGAGGGAGATGCCAAATGGCAGGGGGACTAGGGCCAAAAAAAACCAATCAGAGAACTCAACATTCAGTAATGCAGAAAGACAATAGAGCAAAAGCATAGGGTCTGGTCAAAACAATGACAAGCAGGACTCTGGCCATTGGCTTATGTTTTGTGGTGGCAAGAAGACTCTGTCAGAAGGAACCAGACAGCAAACCACTCCAAGTGCAACCCACTCTGCCAACATCAAGAGCATGGCACCTGCCTTCAATATTCACCAGATTCGGCAACTAGAGCAAGTGACAGGACATCCTATGGGGAAGGAATTTCAAGGATGTTATCTCCATGCATGAGACTCTCCAAGAAAACAAAATTTCTGTAGCAGCCCTCTCCTGTTGCTGGCAAAGGAGAAAAGCATGAAGTATCTTGAGCAGAGGACTGGGGGCGGGGGAATGTGGGGAACGAGATGGGCAAGAGAAAAAAAGATACTTTAATAGTCTGCAACAATTGAATGCCAAGCTGGATAATCAGGTTAGATGCCTTCATGGTGCAGAGCTAAGTGATTTTCAACTCAAAATTCAAAGTAACTGTTACATGTGTATAATTCACAGGCAAGGACCACATGCTCAAAACATTCCACATAACCAACTGCATTCCCTGTGATCTGATGTTCCCAAGTTTCCTGGTTTCAAAGTTAAGCATGACTATTACTGCATATGGCTAAGTGTATCATCCACGGCCTCCAAACTTTAGTTTTTCTTAATATATTCAAACACACATGAATTAAGGCTACATAATCAACTTACTTAATTCTGATATTTCTTTTCCTCAGTGCTTGACATTATAACCTTAATTATCAGCAACTTCTGCAGTTAAACAGTTGATCCAAGTCTTCTGGCCCAACTAAGCTGTTTTATTCTG
Organism: Neodrepanis coruscans; assembly: GCA_013400695.1. Classification (NCBI taxonomy): domain Eukaryota; kingdom Metazoa; phylum Chordata; class Aves; order Passeriformes; family Philepittidae; genus Neodrepanis; species Neodrepanis coruscans. The sequence goes on from VYZS01033379.1 coordinate 14,058, forward strand.
GTCACATAGAACACTTCAATAAACAAAATCATTTCACTAAGTCACATCAGTGAAACAGGCACAACATAAAATGCATGCAGTTCAATGCTGCATAGGAAGTACTCTGTGTTCCAGATATAATTTTTTTTGTATTTGTAGAAATAAAATTATACTTCCATACTTAATGGAAGCAATTACTTTGCCCTAAAAATGAAATTTTTAATACTTTATAAGTATTGAATATTCTTCTAATGCACATGTGCATGGGCATAGATTCTGCATTTACATGAATACAATTCTTTATTCATACTCTTTCCCTGTTTATCTAGCAGGATAATGTGTTTCACTTTCTCTTTTTTTTAGAATAAATGAAATAGAGAGACATCTAACTTTTAACGGAAATTATAAGTTCAATTTCCTGAAGTGACAAAGTTTTTCTAAGCCTTATACAGAAATGCTACAGATCATAATTACTCTTTGAAGCATCTTACATACAAACACAGATTTTTTAAAAGATGTATGAAATGTTAAACAGGCAAACAAACAAAAAACAAAGCAACAGACCCAGCGACAAGTTAATAAATCAGGCAAATAAAATTATTTTAGTGTAAACCTAGAAAACAGTAAGAAGTCACATGAAGGCAATCCTACCTGTCAAGAATTGCAAGAAGGTAGGCAAATGGACTAGGAATGATAAAATTTTGCTAAAGGTCACAGCAAAAAAACCCCAATGATAAAAAAGAAATATAATCATTTTATTTGTGTTCATTCTTTCTACTGGTAGGAAACAAAGCAGCAGCAGCACTCCATACCTGTTGAAGTATAGCTTGGTTGGAGCACATGGCAAGTAGCTGGCATAGTCAAGTCAAGAGAAATAATGCAAAGTCACGAGTGGGAGATGTGGAGTTAGCAGGATACGAAACGAGGACAAGGTGCAAGACCAAGGGACTACAAACCCATGAAAACACAAGAAAGGAAAAGACCCAGAGTTCAAGAACATTGTTCAGATGTAGATAATGAGAGCAAACATGACACATAACTCAAGGAAGCCAACTTGCAGTGGTGATGAAAATAGCTCTTCTTACCTACACAAGCATACTTTTTTTGTGAATGTTTTAAAAATGGTTCATCCATTTTCATCTCGTTAAGATATTGGTTAGTGAGCAATTGTTCAGAAATCCAACTACTTATGTAGTCGACAGATACTTCTAATTTTCTTCAAGAAACTTCTTCATTTTCCTACACCCCACCTGTTGCAAAGCACATCCTACTGTCAGCAACACTGTTGCTGTACCTGCTGCACACAGTTCATTCCTACCAATTCATGAAGTGATCCAGAAAACACTCAAACATCAAGATCAAAATAGTCCAAAAAATACAGAAGGTGAGAAGACTTAACAATCTTCTATCAAAAGATAAAACAGTAAACATTGTGTATATATACACAGAAACGATTTGGTTCTACATGTACCAACTTCACTCAGTCCAGTAAAAGAAAGACTTACATCTTCTTACATCTTACATCTTTAAATTCACTTGATCAGACATTGATCTTTTTGTTCTGTTTTCTACCCTAATCCTAACTCTACCTTACTATTACGCAGCTCAACAATCAGTCCTTTTATTTCTTCCAATGGAAAAACAGAACCCTAATTTATTGGGTTAGGTTCACCAGAGGACACAGAACAGTTCTGTAGTCTAGGATGATCACACTGCTTTCATGCGTATAATCTAATTACAACATAAGAGTATTTGCCCTTTTACTTCATCAGTAAAAATTATTACAGTTCTATATATTTAAGACAGTTGAGGATATACAGATTTTTTTTAAAACTGCAATTTATTCCTGTACTCTATAACCAGTTCACTGGTTTCACGGGATATTTAATTTCTAATAAGCTCCAACAGGTCAGAGTAAAATGAGAAGTTTTATGACCAAAGCATTCAGAATGGAATACACAATTTAATTTTCATATTTCAAAAAGGCATTTTATTTGCTTTCCATTTCCTCTTCTCTAGCTGCAGTCTGTTACACACACTTTGGCAGTGTGAGCATAAACCAAAAAGGCTAACAACAGAACCAACTTCCCCAACCAATCTTTTTACTTACATTGTCCCCAAAACTATGTTTAAAGTAAAGTAGTTGTGATGAATAATGGAAACAATCTCATTCAGGTGTTGTGAATTAAATAAGAGAAACAACTTATGAAAGATTCAATTACTTTATTCTTGGATCACATACAACCAATGAAATAACATAGAATTGAAAGAATACAATTCTTTAATCTTTACACAGAAATTCATAGTCTGACCTTGATTTTAATTATAAAGGCTTTCATAACACACGCATTGTTTGTTTAGTTATCCCTCCAGAATACCTAAAATCCTAGTTCATCCCTGAGAAGGAAGAGTACTTCTCCACTACACAATTACAAGTTTAAAAAACATCAGAAGCAGCATTGTCACTCTATTGGCCATGTGAATTACTCTGCTAACTTTTTTGATGGGATAAATTAAGATAAGCAGACCTCTGGACTAACATATTGTAGTTTAAAGTACAGTCTCTTCACCCACCCAAAGGCCTTACTTCAGTTAAATAGACAGAAGAAGGAAAGCACCTTTGTGACTCGGCAGAATTCTGCTTTCATATACTTGAAGAGCTACCAAACAGCATTTATTTATTTGTTAATTTGAATGGGGCCATGCAGGAGAGAATCCACAACTACATACATAGCCATTTCTGAAATTTGTAAAGAAGGGAACAAAGACAAACAGTGGAAACATTCAGAAAATCTTTCTTGATCAACCCTCTGACCCTGGCTGACAGAAAATTCACAAATTTACACCCCGAACACTCTCTAGAAACTCACAGCATGAATGTGCTGCTGCAGGTAGGTGGACAGTGCCCCAGTAGTACCTCTACCCTTCCTAAGATTATCATGTGCTTTGGTAATTCCGGATGCAAAAGGACAACACAGAAGAAATACGCAGCTCTGCATTGCTACCCTGCACCCTGCAGTACAGTTCTACTTTCTGCCATGAAAGCCATCTCCTATTAAACACCAAATTAGTTTGGGTGGAAAAAGTAGCATTTCCCAAGTCCTAGAAGGAAATCTGAGACACAAGGGCTCACAGTAATTGTACTACTCCTGCCTTCCCTCATCTCAGGCAATTTCTCTGAGCTTCTTTCACATGCATACCTCTTTTGCCTTCTTCAACATTTAGTCATAAGCAAAGCCCAAATCGGTAAACCAGAATAGGATGGAGGAGAGATAATGAGCACCAGACTTTCCTTTTCCAAGGAGCCAAAATTCCTGGTCTCACCCTTCCGGCAGCAAATGAGATTCTTGCTGGAGGATGTCCTGCCTCAGATCAGGTGGGGTTTTTTTGAGGTTTCATCTCTTGATTCCCTTCCAAATGGAATCAAATTTCAAGACAGGCTACATCAAACTCTGACAAACTTCCATAATTTAGGTTTAGCAATCCTTCTCCTCCCTACTTTCTCTTGGCTGAGTTTTTACATATAGCCAAGAGGAAAAATCCTGCTCATCATCAAAGCCAAGGAAGCCAGGAGAGGATATATGCCTACCACAGGTATGTGTTATTCAGCAAGCTTTTTTACAGAACACCAGTATCTGTTATCACTGTCAACTTTCTCTCCTTCACCTCCAAAAAAAAAAAAAAAAAAAAAAGGCAGCAAAGAACCATATACCAAACAAGGGAAGTATAACATGCACATGAGAGAAAGCATGTCTTATGATTTCAGATGTTCCACCACTGCAAACTCTTCAAAAAACACCTGAAGAAAGCTGTCTTCAGGGTAAGCTGCCTTGAACAAAAGCAGATTCACTCTTATTTTTTCCAAAATCCCCCTGTGCTGTCCTCGCATAACAGGAAAAGATCAGATAATGAAATTAATATTATAGCACATAAATAGTGAACAAAAACACCACCACCTTCTACTAAGCAAAAGAATATTCCCACATAGAAGGAGACAGCACAAAACAAAAATCTGACTTTACATAATGGCTTGGATATGCAAAGAATTTCAAAAGCACTGAACAATTTGGAGTAGCCACCATGTGCTCAACACCAGCTCATATGAGACTTTATCCAAAACCACTAAAAATCAATGGGAGATTTTCCATCAACTCTAACAGACTTTGGTTTTAGTCCTTTCAACTCTGAATATCAGAATCCACACAGTTAGGAGCAGACAAAAACCACAGCTACATCCTCTCTTTTCCAACATACAAGTTTTCCAACATAGGATGTTTAAATTTCCTCAGGACCATCCAACAACAGTGCCCTCGTTTTCACAACTGCTATGTCAGGACTAGATTATTCCATCATTAGCAAGTAACAATGGAGCACACCAGCTCATCCAAAGGTCACCAATTCAAATAATCTGGAAGAGGGCTGCGACTCATTTAAGAGTCCTGGGACTAATATGAAGGGTGGTTTCATGTCAGTTAGTAGAAAAGAAAATGACATCTTGTGAGGAAGGAAGTAGGCATATACAGTTTCACAAAACTTTAGTTGTCATTGTGCCTTAAACCACTGTTCTATGAGAAAGTGAAGAGCTGTACTTTCCAGTGATTTAGCCCATCTTCTTCCCTTTAAAAAACGCTATACAGTCATATTGCTATATTATTTACAATTCAACGTACAGGAGAGAACTCAAGCCTCTCACTGTAAGGCAATATAGCTAACCAATGCAACTGCATTGATTATGGTGAAGTCTCATGCAAATTACCTTACTACTACAGAAATTTCTAAAAGAGTAAACCCTTTGCTCTGCTGTTTTGGTTTTTCTTCTCAAATGTTTATTCAGAAGTTGGAGCTGGGAAAACAGGAACCAGAAAATCTAGTAAATTGTCTCAACGCACAAATAGTACCAAACTGTAAAACAAACAATTTTTATAAAAAAATTCCGTCTATCAATTATGCAAACATATATTTACGACAGACTAAGTTTTGTAAATAAATGTCAAATATGCTACTATCAGTTGCAGATGGCTCAGTTTGAATGCATGAATTTTGTGTTAATAAGGGAACACGGCTTATACCGTACAAAAAAAGTCCCATTTGCCTTCCTGGTCAGACCTGGTATTTATTACAGCATTTTAAACCTGTGTTTCGCCTTCCTCAGTCCAGATCACAGGAGGCCAAACAAGGCTCCTGGGGACCACGGGGCTATTTGGCTCCTGCCACTCACGAGAACAGGTGCGATACTTCCTACCGGCAACTGGTTTCGTACGGCTGACAATTTTCCCTTTTCCTTTTTACTCATACGCTGCCTGATCAATCCACTCACCACAGCTTTTAAGCTTTTCCCTTCTATATTTAGTTAACAATTAACACATTTGGCTTTTTTAACTACGCGGATTTCTGTTGTTGTTGCTGCTGTCGTCGCCGCTTTAGAAAGTCAAATAGAACTTCAATGGATAAACTCTTAACGGGGAAATACCACCTATGCTGGAAACATAAATAAATCAGGAAGCGCCGGCAGCCGCGCACGCTGCCGCTCCCACCTCCCGGCACCGCCGCCCCCCGCGGTGATGAAAACCGGCAGTGCCGCGGCTCCCTCCCTGCCCTCCCCGCCGGGCCGCGCCGCCGCTCGCCCCCCGCCGCCCCCGGATGCTGCTGCGGGCGGCG
>VYZS01033379.1:19699-40094 GCA_013400695.1 Neodrepanis coruscans
CGGCGGAGCGGAGCCCAGCGCGGCGTTACGCAACGCGCCCCGCGGCCCCTCCGCGCCGCGGAGAGAGGGTCGCCGGGAGGCGGGCGTGGGGCGGAGGGAAACCGCGGCAGAGCCGGAGCCGAAACCGCCCCCGGCGGCCACTTGTAGCGCCGCTGGAACCGGGATTCCCCCGGCTGCGCTGCGGCCCCGCGGGCGGCGCCCGGCCGGGAGGGCAGGGCGGGCCCCTGGGCGCCTCCGAGTCACTGCTTCGCCCCAGGGGCTCAGGCAGCGAGGTGCAGGGACGGGGCTGCGGCTGCAGGGGACCGCGGCGCTTTTCTGCAGCTTGTATTAAAATCCCCCGGCCGTAGGTCGACCTGCCAGAGGGGCACGGGCACGGAAGAGAAGGGGGATTCCCTATGGTCCGAGGCTGAAGGCAGCGGCCCTCGGTAACAACTGTGCCGTGGCTCAGCCTCTTGAGTAGATGCCCAGGGCAGCCGCGGCTCTGCACAAACACAGAGTCAAAGGGCTTTTTGATGGCATCTACTGCATCCGGCTGGATTGTCCCACTGTTGACTCGCATGGTTTTCCCATGGGCTTTGACAAGCGCGCCCCGCCGCGAGGCCTCCATCTCAGAGGTGCGGGTAGCTCCGGTGGGTGCTGGCGGCTGGCAATCCCCTCTGCAGTGGGGGTTTTCCCCTTGGCCCTGCACCTCTGGATTTGGGGAACCAAGGGGCCAGGATGAGAAGGCAGCTGGGCAGTCCAGCAACCCAGCTGACAGCCAACCCATACAGGAGCCAACAGGAATGAGATGGACTGTAACCAGCGTATTGACTGTCAGGAAAACGAAGACTGACAGTCTCTGGCCTACAAAATCAGGGCAAATTTGGTCTCAGAAACGTGATCATCCCACCTCAGCACAGCAGCACAAACACTGCTCCTTGCTCTTAGCAAGGCTGGCAGGTTTGGGAGGCTGTAGGCTCCCTAGCCTTCGGTCACACTTGGGAGAATGTGCTCGGAAAAGGATGACAGTACGTCCCCACCACCCATCTCTAATTCATGAGACCAGGAAAGCAAGGAAGGAGAAGTACCCAGAGTCTCATTAACAGCTATCAGCTTGAGTGAATAAGATGGCGTCTGAAGTAACAGGCGTGAAAGCAATAGCTACTTGAAAGAATAAGATCGGTTTGTTTTTCCTTAAGGAATTACAGGAATATTAAACCCTTCTTGCAGTTATAAATCATTTAATGCAAATCATTTAATCCAAACAGAATTTTTACAGGCTCATGAGGCTCACTCATTTTGCCAAGAGTGAGTCATGTACAAATAAAATGAAACCAACAAAGAAAAGAGCTCTCATACCATGTGTATGTGGGTGATCCTTTGAAAAACTTGTAATTATTTTTTTAACTCTACCACAGCCAGGAAGACAGGTTTGTGAAGCAAGAGCAAACCTTGATAACTGCAGCCCATCAACATGTACTTTTCCTTCACCCAGAAAGTAACAGAACAGGTCCCTTGTCAGGCCAACAACAGCAATGGTGTGACTAATGTATCAGCAGCCCCTCAAACGCCACGATTTCAAACTCAGTTGTGTGCTGACATACTAAGGAAGCAAAAGGCTTTTCAAAAAAATGAAAATAATGTTAAGTGATTAATACTTAGTAAAAGAATGCAGTAGGCAGTTAATCCCTCGCTTACGGGTTAGTTAAGGACTTGAGTTAAACTTCATTCTTCAGTCCCCATGTCATAAATATGTGCTGCTAAACACAGAGCACAGCATGAGCCAGTGGGGTGGTGATGCACTGCTCTGAAATGACTAAAATGCAGGGACACAAGGCCATGTGACAGTGAGAATGGAAGCCTTAAAATGTGTCATCATCCCCATCGAATGACACTGATACGGAACACCATTCACTGATGGCAACGGCAAATATTTATGGATACTGGAGAGGTATGGCTTCCTAGTATATTCTGATGCTGACTCTCTGTATCATTTGGAAAAGATATGCCAAAGTATCTCAAAGTGTTCCTCTAACCACCTACTTTGCCTTCTGTTTTCTTTGCTCCTGACTCTTCACACAACCACAGTCTCCCTTCCATTTACTTAACCAGAAGATGATACTTGCATATGTACCCTAAGTCCCCAGATCTGGGCAATCCAGGACCCTCTGTAACTTTCCCTATCAATGCCTCCCTCAGTGCCTGAAATACTATTCCTGACTGGCAGAAAGAGAGGAATCCTTGCTTGCCTTGCTGCTATCAAGGATGTACTGTGTCTACCATGTGTCAACACAAATGCTTTTTTTAGCGACCATGAGACAAGGGTTCAGTACGACTGCAGGACGTGTCAAAGAGCCTCTGAAACCCTACACTATCTGTGCTGCCAGACCTGAAGCAGGCATTAAAGAGGGAGGGAGGAGCAAAGGGAGGGAGCACATAGTTTGTCCAGGCAGGAGAGTAATGACATGTTCCTCCTCCCTGAGAACAGTTCAGGTCATCTATAGGCAGAATTTCCCACTGCATCAATTACCCACAGGCCATGACTTTGTTCACAAATGCAGGAGTCAGAAACTTCTTTCAATTAAAAAGCAACTTAACACTGACCTCATCAGATGCCTGATGCCAGCAGCATATACGATGCAATTCAGCTCTGAGATGAGCTGGAAGAGAATCTGTACACCTTTCAGATAAAAAGGCTCTTATAAGGCTCAATGAAACAGTATTCTTTCTTTTGCTTTTTAACATAATGACTTAACTTGGTACGTTTCAGCTTTTTATCCTTTATTGCTCTCAGTTTCTTTTTCCTCCTGAGTAATTTTTGTTTAGCTTTCATGTCTCAGAGCTGGGCAGACAGGGGAGAACTTTAGTTTATCTGAGCTTTCTACTGGTAAAGGACATTGTGCATCTGCCATCAACTGCCAGATTTCCTTGTTACTGGTTAGTTTGTTTTTCCCTATGGATCCTTGATTTTAGAATAGTTGTTTGGCAATCAGTTCAGATACAAACAACTTTTGTGTTTTTCTCAGAAATACTACACACCTCATGTGTTCCTTTTTGAGGAGGGGTGTTAGTAATTTGTTTAAACACAAGCAGGCAGAGAGTATAGGCAATGAAACACAGCTAAAATGAATCACTTGACCACCCAGCACACATAATCTGGTGGACAGAGGAGCCCCTAATCACTTTCTGAAGAAGGGTCTTACAAGACACATGAGTTTTCTTATTATTTGTAAATTCCCAGCCCTGCTATTTCCTCAGTACTACAATGCATGGGAAAACAGTGAATAAAGACTAAAACAGTCATGGTAAAGCCGCACTTTAAAAATTACTCTGGAGTCTGCTGATTAAATGAGAACCTCCCCTTTTGGCAGACAAAGAGAATCCAAAACATTTTGTTTTAAAACTGTTACAAGGAATGTGGAAATCAGGAAGCATACATGCATGCCCCTTTTCATTTTTCAGAATACCAGTAATGAGTCAGCACAGCAGGAAAGCATCCTGTGTGAGTCTGCCTTTAAACTATGGATGACCAGTGCTTATACACACAACAAAACTACTGGACAGTATGTGACTACAATGACTTTACATTAATTTACATTTGTGATTAATGCTAGCTGAGGACTATTTTCTCTAAATGTCATGAAACACTTCATAACAGATTGGTGTTAGCTGAAGGTATTTGGCCCAAATCCTCCATTCTTGTCTGGGGCAAACATCCATTTCCTGAAAAAAATACGGAAAATAAACCACTAGTACTATATACCGTTTCTTTTCCTCTTCAATATCCATTTTCCAATACAGTGTAATATATGTTTGTTTCAAGATTTCTGGAGAACATAAAAATAACCTAATGTAAGAATACTTTGTTTTTGTACAGAGATCCATTCCATCCTGCCATCAGAATTCAAGGAGAACCACGGGAGATGTGTGAGAACAGAAGAGAAATGAATGAAAATTGAGACAAATAGGAAAGAAAAATAAATAACAAGAAGGAAAGCAAAAGAGAGAGAAACAAACCTAGAGGCACAATCTAACCTCCAATGCACAGTTCATATCCATTTTTGATCTTCCATGAAAAACCACAGCAGGGATTTTTTTCCAAGTTATGCAGGATGCACATGGCACAGGACATTAATGCTTGGTCCACAAAACCAAATGAACAAGGGCAAGAATTTCTGAACTGAAAGAAAAACAGCAAGATTAAATTATCAAAAATTATTTTTAAGATCTGTGTTTCTAAATTGCAGCAACAAAGTATTGGGGAAAACAGTCTCACTCTCCTACACTGAAGCAGGACACAAATTATTCTTCTTTTTATTGCAAAAGCTGTTTTACTAAAAAAGGCTGTTTGGATTATTATCAAAGGATGATGTGGAGTTTCAAAGAAGTTAAAAACAGATCAGACGATTTATTGTCAACAAGTCCATCAATGGCTAGTAAACATGATGATGCAATCCAGTGTAATTTCTAGTTTAGGAAAGTCCCGTAACCTCGGACTGCCAGATGTTAGGAGATCCTACACTTGTCCTATTTCTTCCAGTCTTTCTGCAAGCATCCTCTACTCATCACTCAAAGGCAGCCAGGCTAGATGGGTGAGTGGAGTAAACAAATCCAGTAGTCCATTCTTCTTATGCCCTGAACAGATCAAGTCCGTTCTTGTAATTCTGCTGCCATCTGTGATGAATTTATTCATGATCCAAGTCATGGCTCCCAATTTCAAGACAGTGGACCAAATCCGGATTTCTAAAAGATGCATAGCAGAAGAAACTCCACATGAATAAATTAATATTAATGCAAAGAGTAGATGTCAACTGACAGGCTTCATTAGATTGGAGCTGTAGCTTTTCCTTCATACTGAGTGGGATTGGTAAAGGGTGAGATGGGCACACTAATAAGGACAGTCTGTCAGACAAGAAGAAATAACATTTAACTGACCTGCAGAAAACCCTCTAGCTTGAAATGGCTATGATAGCATCAAAGGCTTTGCACACAGTTCCCTTTCAGTAGTGGATAAGGGACATCTCTTTTGAGAATAATCAAAGGAAGAGTGAATGCAGAGAGAAGGTAGAGTGGGAAGATGGCTACAAGTCCTATTGAAACCAGATCCCTTGTCCCAAACCACGGTGGTTTCAGTTAAAAGACTAGGGCTTGGAAAAGCTCCTGCCATTGGAGTAATTATAACTGGGTTACTCTGAGGGAAAGTTAAAACCTACCAGAGAGAGGATGGATTTTAGAGGCTTGACAGAAGCAAGAGCTTTGCAAGTTCTTTCATTCCTAATCCAAGACCATATGGAGCTCAAGTACCAGGTGGGTGGGTGTATTAATTGAGGGAACGTGCAGCTCATCCTATTCTAAATCAACTTGTTCTTCATAAGTGATCATTGCTATGGAAAACAGAGCGAGAAACATAGAGATGCTGGGAAATAGGAAATAACCTCCACTTCTACGTAAAAATAACAAAATCTAGGAATTGAGATTTCACCTTTCTACTAAGCTTACAATAGAAGGTAGAAGTCTTGTATCTCTTCTCTGGATAAGATGAGGTCATCTACTCATTTCAGTAAGCAAAAACATGTAAAATAATGCACTATAATCTTCCCTTTCATTCTCCATCTCTTGCTTTAGCAGCATTTTGCTAAGCTTTATTTTAGCAGGCCTAAAACATGCAAAAAATTAGATTACTTTACCATCTTCATCCTGAACCCCATCATAGCTGGATTTCTGGAAGAATTGAGAGATGTGCACAGAGTTTTCGTTGTTCCTAAGTTCTCTTGTGAGGCATGGAAGAGAAATATTACCATGGTGCTGCTAGAAATGCTATAAAATGGAATACCCCTATAATAATTCTATTAGTTTAGAACAGCTGTTGCCATTTTTTGCCCCAAGTGTAGCACATAATGTAGTATATATACCTGCTCAGAGTAGTATGTAGTACTGGTACAGTTCCAGCAGTCATATTTCAGTAAATGTCATTTTGAACACGATTTGCCTGACACATAAGAGGAAAGCATCCTCTGAGTGTGATTATGGGCTTCATGTTGTGATATTTATGCTAATAGCGTCTGCAAAAGAAGCAGTTCCTTCCCATAGAAAACCTGATCTGCCAGGAATCCCAGAAGGTGCTTTGGAGACCAGCTTGAAAAATCTCTCTGTAGGACCTGCCAAAGAAGAGTCCTACTTTAGTCCAAACTCTGGCTTTTCAAGTGACCTTGAAGTGCTGCAGTCACAGTGTTACCCAGTCTGCATAAATCTTTGCAGAGGGAAGTGCTTCAGTAAAAGCTCTTGCTTGACTTTTCGAGAGTACGTATAGAAAGTCATAGCATAGCTATGCATAACATAGCATAGTTATACATTTTTTTTAGTTATATGGTCAGCTAAAACCCAATAAAATTAAAATTAAAAACCTGATTATGACCCAAATGTAATGAAAAATGGTATGGAAACACCTACAGATCCTTCCTGATGCACTCAGACTCACAGCTATGAACTCCTGGAACAAATTAGAGACTGGCACTACTGTAATAGCTTGGTATCTCATTTCTTTGAGATACATCTGAATGAGCAAAACATGAACAAACAGGCACTGGATGAAACAGATAAGTAGCTAATTTCAACATGCAGGAACCTCCTGCTTGTTACCTTATCCACTTTAGTCAGTCCTCTGATTATAGAAAAAACAATACACCAGATCTGTATTTGTGTACCAGGACAATAAACAACTTACAAATGCACAAAGACTGGCTGAACCACTTGCTGTTTTTAAAAGCAACCACTTGTTGTTTTAAAATTATCCTTATGAAAACGAGAACTTGGGGAGGAGCAGCGGATGATTAGAAACTGATGATGGCATACACTCCTGGCTTTCCCTTCCTTCATATATAATTTCATCTCTTTAAATTCCCTAGGTCTTCAGATACACCAGTAGCATTTACTTAGTCTTTTGAAAGACTTTTAGAAATCTGGCACTTAAGACTTTTAGAACTGTGAAGAGGAAATAAATGTTTGAGGAAATCTTACCTGTTTAAACCACTTTTTAATGGTCTAATGATTTTTTAAAAACAACAATTAGAATTTTGCCAAAAATATCATTACAAACCAGAATTAAAGTGCTTCTCCACCCTGACTATAGAATTCCTGAAACAACACAATAATAACCTGAAGGGAGGAAATTCTCTAGGAAAAAAAAAAAAGTGTATTTATTGTTCATTATCGCAATATGCTTCATCATTCAAGATTGAAAATGTTCATTAATAAAATAGCATTCATTGGTTTTATAACAATTCTGGTTCAAAATCTTCTTTTTGGACCTCTAATTGATCCTCCAAATGAGCTTTATTAATCATTGACTGAAAACTGGCAAAATCCTACCCCTTACTTTGGCAACATTTCAAAATGTCCAATTAGGTCAAATCAAGATAGCCCCAGAAACCAATTACAGCAGCACTTCTAAGCCAGAAAATCTCATTGTATTCTGAAACAACTGGAACATTATAGGGGGAAAAACCCCAACAAACAAAAACCCTCAGTCCTGCTCTGGTTGTACACCTGAAACACCACCTCCATAGAAACGTGCCAAATAGCCACTCCTCGAACTACATCAAGTAATGATATTTGCTCAGAGATTTCATTTATCAGGGCCATAAATGTCACCAAGCAGTTCACCACAAGGAACAGTGCCAGCCAGTTCCTTAATCTGTCAAGCGAACACTTGCTCCCCTTCAGCATTTTTCCGTACATCTCATCTCCAGTTCTCTAATTGCACGTGTATATGAAGTCTTCACCTTTTTTATGAGTTTTGTGTGTTCTGTATCTCACCTGCATGTCATGTTTGTACATTAACAACTATGTTGACAATGTGATAAAAATAATCTTGGCGGCAAGAACAATAGCGACCTTTATCTAACTTCTCAAGAATGTGATCTTTGCTTCTGCAGTACTTCTGCACGTACAGACCTATGGTGCTGGTGGGCTGTTTGAGGTGTGTTTTGCTGCCAACCCTAATCCCACCACCCACAGTTAAGAATTAATTAGGACTTGAAGATGCCAGAGGGAGGCAAAACAAACAAAAATAGCATTTTAATTAACTACAAACAATAATTAAGATTCTGCATTATGTTTAGCATCTGCACATTTCTGGACTTACTGCAGTGACTCTGAACCTAATGAGACTATCCATCTAAATCCCAGAGGACTGGACAGATCTCAGATCCTAAGTATATCTCCTATTATATCTCAAAATAGTAAATAATTCATGCATCCTCATTGTGAAGACTAGTAATTAAAGATTTTTAAAATGTCACTGTAAATGAACCAAAATCCATACCCCTGGCCAGACTAAAGGAGAGAAAAATGTGCACAATATAGTAAGTAGATTTGAGTTTCCAATTCCAGACATATTCCTGTTCTGCCATTTCATAACACAATAATCCCCACTTTACCATACTTAGTTATTTATTTGGTTGTTTATTTATTTATTTATTTATTTACAGTTCCCTGTGGCTTTTTATTAACTTTATTTATTAACCTGTCATTATCCTAACAAAATTAGGAAGGCAGTGTTATACAATACATTTTCACCAGAGTCAGGAAAGTTATTTGCACCATTTTCCACTCCAATGCTCTTTTAATTACAATGTTGAGACACAGAACCCTCCAAGTCTCGTTCTACCTATTTTAGTTATTCAGTTTTCTCTGCCATTTGATCTTTAGCTGGCTAGTTTACAAAACGGATCTTGGCAATTCATTTCAACACACAGTATTACAGTCCCTTAGCTTGTGCTTGACAGTCACCTATTCTTCAGAAGTCAAACCTCTTAACAAAAATCTCCTTACCTTCACCAGGAGCACCAGTAAAGTTCCTGAAGTTTTATTTTACCACGATCTTGACCAGGGGTAACCACCAGGACCTAGCCATACAGAAAAAAGTCAAGGGTTTCTCTTGTGCCTGTCTCTAGAAACCTAAAGGAAAGCATATGTCTGAAGTAACCACGTGGTTTTGTGTTCTGTCATTTTCCAAAAATGGCTAGACCAAACCTCTTAACATATATTAACTACAGCTAAAACCTTAATTCACCAAAGATAATGGAATTCATAGTATCATTTATGTAATGCAGCCCCAATATCTCACTTGAATTTTAGCCACTATATGGCAGGCAAGCTCAATGTTTTACCTAGTACGTTGAAAGCTTTGCGTGGATCCTTTTCTTCCTCCCATTATTTGTTTATTAACCCATTAGTATAAAAATCAGGAAATGTTTGGAAGATCCCATTTATCTCTATCTCTCTTTCACAGCTTGAGTTTTACAGGTTCCTCAGGTTTCACAGGTTCCGTGTATTCTCCCTTACATTTTACTAGTAGTTACAGAAGATTATTGATTGATAATGATATTATTGTTTTCACCTCCGTAGCACATTTTTTGAAATGCAAATTGAGTAATTGTAACAGAAGTATTAAGAACTTCATAAAAGCAGTAAAAACAGACTGGTCTGTATTCAGGAAGCCAAGGTCAGATCTAGGTGTAACGTTTATGTCAGGATCTATCCTATCCTCATGTAAGGATACTTTTTGTTAAAATGACTGCCATTATTTATGACTGATTGCAAATGGGGCTGAATAGCTTTGTTTACCTGGAAAGGTCAGGAAGTTTACTCTGTTTTTTCTCTCATTTTATTTTTGCCATGCCTTTTCTTTATCTGTCTGTAATCTCCTAACTGCACCACTCTGTTACAATTGTACTTCCACAAATGGTTTCCTTCTGTTTTATTAATGCGGGGTTAGGGGTGGGGTAGGGGGGGATGTTCTGTTATGATAGCAAATACTATTAAAAGTGCTACATTTCATTTGGGTGGATGAAGAAACCAGTAATTGTCCCCTTTCTTTACATGAAATGCTGTTTGGTCGTGGCCTGGAAAGCCCAGCTGGGTCCAGGACAGCTATTAGGCTGCTCCCTGGTCTGCAGGACATCCTGTAACAGACCATACCTCATAGTCATGTACATGCTGCTGTAAAAGAGTGGCTGAACCTCAGACCTTATCACAGTTTTTCCTTCTAGTTGGTAATACTTACCAGGAAATAGCCTCACAATCTCTTGTTTTTCTCTCAGGTGTATATAAAATCTGTATTTTCTGTAAGTACTTTTGGTTTGTGGTGTCCCATAAGGGAGTATCAGTTTTTCCTCTTCAACTTTCTTGGCCCTCCTTCTGACACCCTCTAGTTGGGGCAGATATATCATATTATATCAGCTGTTTTCCTGCTTAGTCCTTTTCCTACTAATGCTGCCTTTAGCACATTCAAGAATTTCTCAGTGTTATCCAGAGTATCCAGAGTATCTTCATTTGCCAAGAAAATAAATCAGTAAGGTCTCAGGGTCCAGGGTTCTAGTTTTATCTGCCATCCACATAGCAAAACGAGCTCATGATTCCCTAGGACAGCAATTTTGCATCCCTCCCTCCCAGTGAATGTCTCCAAAAATGCCTGTAGCAGTTCAACTACCTACTTATGCTGTTTCCCTGATCCTTTTCCACAACTTTTTCACTAGCTACTTCCCTTTTTGTGTCTTTTTCAGGTTGATCTCCAGGTTGTGTTTCCTTCTAAGTAATACTACCCCATGTCTTTTTTGCTTGATTCTTTTAAGCTGGTCAGCTAATTCCAATATTGCATTCTGAAAATGTTTGTATTACCTGGAGCACTTCAACTTCTTTTTAATAAGAGATTTCCATCATTATCAAAGACATTTCTTTGATTTCACTTTTTTTCCCTGGCCTTTTTTCCTTAAAACTTTTCCATTTAGGCTTTTTCCATGAAAACAAAGCACTGTTGTATTGGCAGGTTCCCTTTATTTCTTTCTACTAGGCCTCATTTTTTTAAGAGATTTCCTTTTTAAATCTGAGACAATATGTCTTTCTTCATTTCCCTAATAAATCCTGATACCATTTCCCAAACCTTTTTTACGAACAATGCCTTCTCATTTTTGTTTAAGTTTTATCTCAACTACTCATGTAAGTTTATATTAGAAGCTGTATACTTTTGGTTTATGTTTATTGATTCAATGAAAAAGACCAGGACCTTAAAATTTTGTAGCCCAACATTCTGTTTTGCTTCAAATTCTTTAAGAAGTCTTACTCCTTCTGGCAATCTTGTTTGTGTAGCTCTAACTTTTCTAATGATACACACTCTCTTTCCATTTTTCTTTGCCTCTGTTCCCTACAGGTTTAGTGCCTCAGTGGGGATTAGTATTTTCTTTCAGGTATAGATTCGGGGCTGGGGGGGAGGGAGAACCCAACTTTAACATGCAAAAAACCTGTGATTTTATTATCTTGTATGTTCTGCAAGTGCTTTCTTTTTATTAAGGCTCTTCCCACTTTTCAGTGCCCCCTGATTTCTCCAGGGCACAACTGCTCTATGATGCATTACCTGGCAGACTGTCCTCCTCTGATAGCAGTGGTCATCTCACAATATGCAGCAATATTTGGATCCAGGAAAGACCCAATTTCCTCACCAGAACACTGATTTTCTGGTCATATGGTCTGAGCATGACTTACAGGGTATTTGTTTTTTTGGCCAGGGGTGCTTTCCTAGCCTAATAATAATAAATAAACTTCAGTTCTTTATCATAGTTTTGGTAAGCAAGAGCTGATCCTGCCTTCCTTGGAGGATATATTTTGCCACTGTTTTTGTGAGAGGAAGCTCTACCCCTAATGGAGGGAGACTGTGCTATGACAGAGATGCAAGACAGTGAGCCAGGACATGCACTCTCTTCTCCTCAGCTCTGCCACCTGTTGCTGCAGGACTTAAGCTACTCCACATTCCTGTGTCTTGCTTTTTTCACATAACGTGTATTCTCTATTAGTTTGTTTACATCTCTCCCACAGAAGCATCTCTCCTGCAGAACACTGTACGCAACCCATGTTTTTTCCAGGAGGTACTGATTTCACTCAACTAGGATGCCAGTAGTGCCCATTTTTTAAAAAATACTGATTCATGATCCTTCATAGTCACAAATACAATTAACAGTGTTACTACATTTGCAGTGAGGTTCTTACAACTTGTCTCGATTTGTCAGCTGGTCACAACTGCACAGAGTGCAGTCTGGATTGATAAGACACGGCCAGTGCCATCTGTGAATCGAACTCCCCAGCGTTTCCCAGCCATCTCTCGTGCTGCCATCCCCGCTGAGCTCAGCGCTTCCACTTGCGCCGCGCAGAGAAAGCACCCTCCTGCGAGATCTGTGCAGCTCCCAGGGGTGGGATGAAATCTGCAGCAGCAGCAAACGCAATGTAGCATTTGGAGCTTTGGCTCTTACCTGGAGCCTGTTTTCTTCCAGCGTGACCAGTAAATACGCCTGGAAAAACGGAGGGCCGGGGGACACTCAGTAGCTGACGCTGCCCTTGCAGCTCCAGCCCACTCCTCGCACCCGCGGCCAGCGCAGGGAGCCCAGGGCCAGGAGGGGAGCCCCGGCACGGCTGGGAAGGGGAGGGAGCTGCGTTCCCGGGCGGCAGCACACCGGGGCCTCGGCAGGCCGAGCCCAGGGCTGCGGGGGCGGGCGGCTGCCCTGCTCCCTGCCCGGGCTCCTCTCCATCCCCGGCGATGCCCGGCCGCCCCAGCTCAGCACCGGACCCCGGCCCGGCCCTCCTGGGAACCCCCGCTCGGGCTCCCCGCTTCACACGCCGGCCCAGGGGGGCTTCCCCCGGCCCCTCGGCCGGGGGCCGCCGGGGAGGCCGTNGGGGAGCGCTGCGGGCTGTGGTGGCGCGGGGCGCTGGGCACAGCGGCGGAGACAGCGGAGGGTCCCAGAGCTCCTCACGCCTCTCCTGGGCGCTTCTGCTGGTTTGGCCGGGGACAGTCCCTTCAGCGTCCCCGTCGCTGGGCGGAGAGAGGCCCCACCGCACCGCCCCGCACCAGCTCGCCGCGGGAACGTTCGCTTTCTGCACCGCCAAAACTGTCGGCGAAGGAACTGTGTTAATTCCAGCGAGCTGGAATGGTGCAGGCAGTTCTGCGGTTATTAGCGCAGTGCCAAGGCAGCGCTCAGGGCTATCGGTGCTCGGCGCCGAGCCCGCAGAGCCGCCCAGCAGGACAGCAGCGCGTTGCGCAAGAGCAGCCGCTGCTGCCGGGCTCGGCGAACAAGGTTTTGCAAACATGTCGTGGACACTGAGTACCGTATTTCTTCCAGATTGGAAAGAAGTTTGGTTGATTGATTGGCTGGTTGAGTGGTTGATTGGTTAGTTTGGTTTTTTTGTTGTTGGTTTGGGGATTTTTGTTTGTTTGTTTTTGGTTTTGGGGTGGTGGTTTTTGTTTTTTGTTCTGTTTGTTGTTGTTGTTGCTGTTTTGGGCTTTTTTTTCCATTGCACCACTGAGGCCAGGTGTGGAGTCTGATTACGGGGCTGCCGAAATAGACGCCCATTTGGCTTTCAACTCTCTTGCTTATTTCTGTTTTCAGCTTCTCTACTAGAAATTTTTACATGTGGTAAGGTATAAAAGGAAAGAAAGAGACACAGTGACGAAGCACAGTTTAGTTATCACGGTGGTGCCTCCATTAGAAATGTAGAAATAAGATAAGCACCTACATGACTCCTACAAGGGGTGCAATTAATTTGACTAGACAGCTTCATAATATCACAGCTGAGAGAGGAGTGCGGTTCAAAGGCAGTAAAAGGATTAAAGCTGCAACCCAGTTGCCATTTAAGCTTCTTGAACATGGCTCTTCTACAACGTGATTCTGCTCTGAAAATGGGATAGCACGTGCTGACTGTGTCTCAGTGCTTTCTGTATCATGTTTCTGCTCAATTTACTTGTAGAAGATGTGGCTACTGAATTACAATCCTGAAAAGCCAACTGAGATCTTCTCTTCAAGTAATAGAATAGTTATAGTACAGTGTACTTAAAAGTCTGACTTCTATACACAACAGAATACTTACAAATCTTCACTAAAATTACTCAAAAAAAAAAAAGTATAACTCCTAATCCGGAAGAAACATGCTATGTGGTTAATTTAGTCAAATAGCTTAACAAATGACAGCAAAACTCAACAAACAAATTGGCCTGAGCAGGAAATAATGCAGGTGAGCAAACGAACTTCTCTATTCAGATCATGTGATGCTTTGACCCTGACTCCTGGCAGCACACTGCAGAGGGTCTCCCCATATCATGCTTGTGAATATAACAAATTCAAAACTGACTGTAATGATCAGTCATCCAGAAAAGCTTCAATGTACTATAGAGATACAAACAAGGACTGTTCTTACTCTAGAGGGGGGAAAAAAAATGTATGTGCTTTAAAATATCTAGGGGCGATGAACTGAGTTATATTTATTCATTTTTATACAAACTTACAGTTCTTCAGCTAGTGATTGAGTGATTGAACCACCTTTGTCCCCAAAGTTTAGTTGTTCTGTTTAGGAGGAGGTCTGTAGACTAGGACTAAAATAAACCTGGAAAAGATGCTGTTACACACACTATTAATGACAGGTGAGGGGAACGATGGCAATAAAATCAGAAAAATCAATGAAAGGTGAATGAAAGTAAGGACATAAACTTCACCTTAACGTAGGAGGGCAAGGGAAGCAAGCTGGATGTTCCAGGGGAGCATTGTAACCAGGAGCACAAGGAAGGATGGCGACCATCAGGAAAGAGGAGTGTCTTGAAGACCTTTCCTGAGACACATTTTAAAGGTTTTCTATGCAATCTTCATAGTTCCATCCAGCAGCAAAAGAATGGATCCAGCCTATACAGGACTTTACTATTAACGCATTTTTATTTTTTTCCCTGCTAAAGGACTAGATAGGAAGACACAACTGCTGGAACTGGGAAGAACTGCAAAGTATGTTACAGCAGACAAGGCCTAGTCTAATGAAAAACAATATCCAGAGTAGGGTCTGAAGCTATGCTCTTCATGCTTGCTACTAGAGTCTCACATTATTTTTCATAATGATGGTTTCCTTTTAAGCATAGAAAAAATATTACCTGAATTGTGTCTCTGTATTTGCTTACAAAAAAGGCATATTTTCACCCAGGGGCTTTGCTCTTAAAATCTTGAGTGGAGTGAATCTAGTGGAAAAATCTCAGCCATACAGTTCAACAAGATGAAGCAGCTGTTTGGTCATGTGACCACTGCTTGAGTTTATTTGAGCCATTACAGTATTTTTACCCTTCCACCGCAACAGCACATGGTAGCACCTGGTTTGCTGTGTTGTAAAAACTCAAAGAAATTTACATACACCCTCAGTTTTCATGACTTGATTTTCATAAAGGCCCATTTAAAAGATGCTTCATTTCTGAGATGGTGGTTGCTCCTCAGGTCAGAAACAGCTGCTCAGAGCTTCCTCTTGCTCCAAGAGCTCACACAGAGAGAATGGCAGGGGAAGGTTGGCCTGAACTGTCCTTGGAAGGGGCCACCAGGAGCATCCTGGCAGCAACAACCACTTGGGCTCCACACACAGCAAGTTTTATGATCTTCATGGTAGGGAGTCCTGTAAGCATTGCCCTTCACAGTTCTCAGCAGAAGATGTCCTTTTAGCGTTCTCTTTTTGGCGTATACTTCTATATATAGTTTTATCCAGTAGATTCTTCATTTTTATTACCAACACATGTCTCAAATACAGCTGTCTTTCTTTTCTATTGATACCTGACATTAGATTGTTAAATTCTGATTTTTTTTAATAAATACACTTAGTTTAAAAAAACCACTATTTTTCTAAGTTTAAGTTTTTCTGAGTGTTTTATCAGGCTTTTTAGGTGGTTGTCTATACTTCGGGTAGATTACCAGCTTTTTCATCCATTGCATCCATCTGTTAAGTTGAAAATAACATGAGTTGAATATTCAGTTTGTTCTTTAAGTTGTAGATTTTCAAGGATTGAATCTTATTTAAGCAGATAAATGCAGCTGCTACCTTGCCAATTTGTGACATGATTTCATTCTGGATATCCCCACTGGCTTGCATATTACTGCCAAAGTATTGAGACTGGCTCATCTCTTGCACTCCTTTGCATTCTAAAGCAATGCTTGAATTTTAGGTTTCTTGTTGGAACTATTATTTTCATATTATTGTTGTTAACCCTATGTGTACTATCATACCCAATAGTCTTTCAGCTCACCTTTTCAGATGGTTTTACATGTCTGAGTGGACACTGAAGACCTGTCACTGACTGCATAAAATTTCAGTCATTGCTATTGAGCCATTTAGTGTCTAATAGTCTGGCTGCCTCAATCTTTCTGATAGTGAATCAGTAGCAACCTTGAAACATTTAATAGTTTACACTGTCATTTTTTGTTGATGTGCATTCATATAAAAACTTTGACATGTCTTTGTTCAATACAACCTTGTTTAATGTTAATGATCAAGCAGAAGATTTTATCTCGTTTAACTTATGCTTTATCTGTGCATGCTGCACCTGGATATAAAGCTGTGTTGATATTAATTACTTTCCTTGATGTAACACATTGTATCAAGACACAACAAAATAAATCTGGATAGACACTGTCAAATGCTTCTGTGAAATTTAGGTGTATTGTTTTGTTATTCAGTCTTCCTCTGATGATTGTTTTTAGACTATTCTGATACACACTCTGAGAAGTTAGAGTAACAACAGATTAGTAGAAAAATTATGCATGACAACTGAACAAAGGTAAGTCCCCTCTGTACACCAGAAAAAAAAAAAAAAGAAACAAAATTTATATTAACAAAGGTGTATTCTGGCTTGCTAGGACATGCGTTGACCAGTCACTGCTGTGGACACCACACAGTGTATACAGGAGCTAGATATAAACTAATTATCTCTAAACCAACAGTGATCCTCTGAGGGAAATATTAAAGATCATCTGAATGAAAGTTTCTGCAAAATGAGCTTTGTCTCAGTGAGCTCACCATATGAAAAGATTTAACCACCAAGAAGAAATAAAGGAACAGACAAATTTTGTGCAGATTACTTAATGGACTCTCCTGGCATTGTTACTCGAAGAACATAGGCTTAAGAGTTGAAGAATTTCAGAAAAAAAATCAATATTAAACAAGTGGTTGAAATGACAACTTTTTGTAAGATTTCTTCTGTCATAATATGCTGTCATACATGTTCTGAGTGCACATTTGGCAGGCATTTACATATCGTCTCCTTTTAAGCGAAGTGTATGTAGATATATTTCTCATAAATCCCTGCAGGAAGAGTTAGGAGGGAAGCCTTTCAGCAGAATTTAATTCTAAGCTCTACAGTTTTGCTGGTGAGTAAGGAATCCACTTCCCTTAAGAGGGGACATCATTTGTTCATTCATACTGAGACCTGATAGGGAACAGAATTCTCTGTAATGGGAAGAGGGAAGGAAAGCACAGCCACTCCTTACGTTTGGTTCTATTTTCTGCCCATGTTAAATGACCCATGTAATGAGTAAAGAATTGTTTAGATCAAGTAGTGCACAAGCACTTTGGGTCAATGACTACTCTACTGCTAGCTGGCAGTCTGAACTGGCGATGACCAAAATTAGTGCTGTCATTTCACAACATTTTTAAACCAATGCAGCTACAGTAATACTTCCTAGAGCAGAGAGGTTTCTTTTCTGCGTTATGATTAACACCAAGACCTTAAGTATGCAAAGAGGCCCAGTGCGTTTTCTTAAGAGCTCAAGTGCCTCTTGAGTTGGCCAATGGGAGCACTAATGATGAATATAAGATTCTTACAGTAGTACTTCAAGATTATTTAAAAATTAAAAAAAAATAAAACCCAAACCAAAACCATAACAACAACCAACTATTGAGACTTCTCAAGATGTACTTTTGACCAACCTAGTTTTATATGAGTGTATTATTTTTTGTCCTGCCTCTCCTACTTACTGCACTGATTTGCTGTGAGCTTTTAAATTACCTTGCAAATTCCACAGGGGGAGAGCTACAACTGGGTTTACATCACACTTAGCCCATAAGAGATACACCTAGAATTGGAAAATTGCGTTTTTACAGAGAGTGAAAAAGAAATTTTAAAAAAGGAGAAATGTGACTGTTAAAATCAGTCAAACTATGATAGAGAATGGATGGCTATCCTGACTTTTGATTGAAATCACTGTCCAGCAAACCTTGTGTTTTGAAGGATGGGTCATAAAGAGACATCAGGGTGACACTATTCTTATTCAATGGGAATGTGGCCTCATTAGGGAAGACACTCAAGTGGTCTCAGTGTGCAAGAGAGAATTAGGAGAAGAAAAGGCTTTGCTATACTGCAAAATGTCTTTTCAGAGTCTTCTGGTTAAAACACCTCTCACAAAGTGTCATTTCTTGACAAATCTTACCTCTTTTTTGCTACTATTTTTATAGGCTACATGGACAATTAATAAATGTTTCCATGGCAATCATTGACAGCTTCTCATGGATGAAGATAGATTTTAGCATCCACAGACAAAGACTCCATTCTTCTTTTTTGGTTATAAAGTATTTTTAAGGCTAACCAAGGAGGAACATGTAGGAGTGTGCTCTATTATGGTAACAATATCTCTGTAAGGATATTTAGGGAGGTCCAAGTTAAAAGCAGTCTATTAATATCTTAAACATTCAAGTTAAAAACACATTCAGATGAGATCAGAGTGTATGCAAGTCACTGGGTGTTCTGCTGTAGAGAGGGAAATGTTTTATGTTCTTTTCTCAACTGAAGCTGCAACCATAATAAAGTCAAGAAAGAGCTCCCTTGCCCTTGTAGAGCACCTGATTCTCACTGTACACTGGTGCCTGCTGGGACCAAACAAAATCTATGATAAGGTAACCTAGTAAGGGGAAAAATCCACACCAGCAAGTTATCTTAGGGTCAGGGACATTGTGTAAATTTAAAACGTAATTGGCTCAGTTGTTTCAGAAAAAGCATAAACTGTTCATATTCTGGGATAAGAAGGCTGGCACTTGTCTAACAAGAAAAGCTAGCACTCACAGGTATTATCTTCTTGTCTGGGCCAAGATCAATGCTCTACTGGGAATCAGATCAGGAATAAAGAAAAAAAGTCTACCTCAGCCCTTCTAAATAGGATTAAATTTTGAAGATTCAAAGAGGACTAGCAGTGTGGTTATGGATGGGCTCAACTAGTTTAAGAGTCAGTTACTCAATTTATTTCAATTCAGACAGGCAACATGCAGTGAGATACTGTGAGTATACTTAGTTCTCACTCTTGAAGTGCATTTGCACAGTCCACAGGATGTGTCTTGGATATGAGAACTGCAGAAACAAACAAACAAAGGAAAAGCATGTCAAGTTCCTTAGCAAGTGTCAGCAAGAAAAAGTTTGCTCATTCCTCTTCCACAGGAAAGTCACCTGATAAGACCAATCCTTTGTGAAGAGAAGAAAAGGAGGAACTGCTAACACTCACTGCAAAGTGGAGTTCTGGCTGCCTAACCCATGGCTATGTATCCATTAGTATTTTCGCCTGTGAGCAACAGAATGAAGAAGACCAAAGTGGAAAAGGGGTGCGGGGAGGGAAGGCAGGCATAATAAACCATCCAAAACTCAGAATTTTAACTGAAGTGTCAATCATATTCATAAATTATTTGACTATTGATATCTAAAAACATAAGGTTAGTTTACCATCTTGCCTTTCTAACCATCTTATTAACTTAGCTTTCTTTTTTCCATTTCTTATAAATAAAAGATAGCTTTTTGCATCTACTGCACATTATAAGTAGTCTTCTTTGACCATCCAGCCAATATCCAGCATATAATCAGAAGAGAACAAATTTTTCTGAACTCTTGGTATGGCATGTTTTCCAGAACTACTGCATTTTTAATGATTCAGCAGGCTCTGCAAACATTCAGGAGAGTTATTTTGTCTCCCATGTTAGGAATCTGTTACACCTTTATGTATAATCAGTTAATACTGACTCCATAGGCACCAGTGCTCATTGCTCAGGGAAGTTATACTACTGTGATTCAAGTTACCTTATGAGCAGCTGCATGGTAGAGACTTGTGTTTCTAAAAACACTAATTTTGTGTATCCTTAAAAGTGACTTAAATACAGATGAACCATGCCACACTTTTTAAAAATCAATTTTTTTCCTCCATGTTAGAATGACTTTTTATTAAGGTTGCAAAACTGGTGAAACCACTTCTTATAGGAACTGCTGCAGTGCGTAGACTGCTGTGTAATCATGAGCACGCACCTGCAGCCTTATAACAAAAAGCTGAAGAGTCTTAAATTTGGTTGTACAGACTGTTCAGCTTCTCAGACCAGTTTGTTTCCTTGCTCAATGCAGAGTTTTAGAACTAAGCCTTTAAATACCTGTATAGATCTATATTAATTAAAAAAATCACATAAAATTCCTAAAATGAACTAAATATATATATATATATATATATATAAATATAAATATATATGTTTGTGTTTTTCATGAAATGTAGATACGTTTCATCTTCTTCCCAGAGCAGTTCACATTGTATAAAGGTGGACCTCCTTCTGTTTC
>VYZS01033380.1:22973-33965 GCA_013400695.1 Neodrepanis coruscans
TTTTTATTCTCTTTGGGATATCCTAAGTTTAATGATATTACAGCAAGTTTTAAAGTAAAATGAAGTGTATTTTCCCAATTTCTTGATAATAAAGATAATGAATATGTATTTTCAATATATGTATTATAATTCATCTTTAAAGTGTAATTGCATATAGCTCAATATGCATGTTTCTTAGAAAGTGTCATTTTCATACAGTAGTTTAGCAATTGAGTAGATGCTTTGTATTAAAATAGCAGTTTATCTTTTTAATTTATAAATGGGACATTCTTAAATTCTTTCGTTAAGTGAAGTTTCTTTACAATATGTGTTTAATTTAAAAATATTGGGTTTTTATACACAGAGGCCTTCTTCAGTGCGTTTATCATCAAGGGAGGAAGATGATGATGATGCAGGTGAAAATACTTGTGGTCCCTCAGGTTTATGGGAAGCATTGACACCTTGTAATGGATGCAGGAACCTTGGATTTCCCATGCTTGCACAGGTATACATTTACATTTTCATCATAAAACTTAATAACTTTGCCTTAACTCTTACAGTCATGTCTAACCTTGCCTGATTCCCTTCAAAATTGTTATCTCCACTCTTCATTTTAATGACAGAATCTGGTTCTGAATTTAAATTGAAGTTTGGTTATCTTACTGTAATACTTTATCCAGATTAGTTTAATATTGAGACTGTTGTTTATTACCCCTATTTTAGACAGCTAGCTGCTGTATTGGATAGTTTTCTTTTCCATCTGCAAAAAAATTTTGAAGTCATATAGTTTCCCTTGGTATAAGTACTCTATTTTTCACTAGCTACTAATTAATATAATGACATCTCAGCTAAATTCTTTATAGAATCGAGGACATCATGCATAACTCAACTATAATGTAAGAATATAGCCTAAGACTTCTCTTTGAAGAGTATGCGAGTTAAAAAAAGTCCCCAAACATTTTTAAATCCTCATGATAATATAGAACAGTATAGATAAAAGCGGGTAATATACTTGGGTTCAAGTCCCAGCAATTCTTGGAGCAGACCAGGCTGCAGTACCCACCAAAGCATTCCAGCAGCTGTGTCCTGAACAAGGGATATTGTATTGCTACAGAACAGGATGATGCTTATTGCTGCTTCTAGGTCTCCCTTGTTCTCTTCCTCCACTATAATTTAGCACTCTTCTTTCTGTAACATTTTTCCTGAGCTTTTTTTTTGTAGCATTGAATGAAGACATGCCAAATATCTGTTTAGAAATGTCTGGTTTTTTTCAGTTGCATCCTTACTTGGCACCACATTTAAATAGCTTTGTCAGATTCTTGTGTACCAGATTGGAATTACATATCCTGTCTCAGCACACTTTATACACTGTTGCTTTCATACCATGACTGTACGTTTTATTCCCTTTAAGTCTCATGGGACTTGCACCTGTTTGAAGTCAATGCTAAAGCCTTCCCTTCAGTCAATGGAAACAGGATATGGCAGCTAATGTGCTTGAATAACAATGAGCACTGCCCTGTCTTTTTATAAGGAGCTTTTATATTCCTTTCTGCCTTCTGTAGCTGTTTTCTACTTCATACTATCCATCACTTTAGACATTTGGCAAAGTGCAGAGCTGTCAGAATTATCCTGATTTACAGTAGCAGTGCTATAGTTACTAATTTATCATTTTTAAGCATTTGTTTCAAAACATATTTCTTAAATGGTACTTTTCTTATTTAAATATGTATCACCTATAGTTTAATTATTGCTAAAACTTTCCTGTGATGAACACACAAGCCATTTTCATGTTTCCTTTATTGCTTGACATTTCCTTTTTTCTTTTTAATGTAAGATATACATAAAAGGTATTATAAAATTGAAGGCCTTTGAAAAACGGAATTAAGCTAGTTTGATTGGTTGGTATCTCTTTCCTATTTATAAAGAGAGATTAATTTCAAGGATGCTATAAGTGCTTAGATAGTGATTCCTGAATTAGTTTTATTCATTGTACTTAAATTTTAAACTCAACCTTATGATATCTGGTCTTTATTGCTCTCAGAACTAATTAGATTTTTAATTATGGCTACCAAAAAAAAAAGATTTTTTAAAAAATATTTATTGTGTTCATTCATGGTATGGCAGCTTGCCTTTCTAGATGCCTTTCTGTCCATAAAATTTGAAGACAGAGATTCTTTTGGTCTTTTGTTGATTTTGTTTCTATGGGATAAAGGGAAGAAATTAGGTAGTGAAAAATCTCCAAATTAAAATCCAGTGAATTTGGTTTATACAGCATTGCCTACACTGTATACAGTCTTTCAAGCTGTTAGCTAATCTTTTGGATCTTTCACATTTGCTTTAGAATGCAGAGAACATCTTGTTCTAAGGGATTGAGAATACAAATTATATACTTCAATTTTTGAATTAAGAACAGTATGTTGAATTGGCCTAACAAATTATGATAGATACTATCTGAGGTAAAAGTAAAAAATGTGTTTCTGATGCTCATGTCAGTGCACTAACATATCAGAAAGTGCAGAGTTTATCATGAAGAAGTAATGAGATAATGGTATTTGACATTGTGTCTTAAAATCCGTACTCTCCTAAAGATCCAAAAATAGAGAAGAGAGTCTAATAATTACTCTTGAACACAAATAACAATTTTTCCTTTATTTAAAAGGAGGTTTTAAACTTATAAAAATATATTGTCTTTGCACATCAAAAGTGAAAAAATATGAAGACTGATTCTTACTTTACATGCGCAGTCAGAGGCACAATGATCAAATGAAAGTGAGTTTTAGGTAAGATTATGAAAATGTCCATTTGTGACATAGTGGGCTAATGGTTTTCCATATGCCAAAAAAGAGGGCAGTTATCTCCTTGACAAACTTGGTTTATTACAATTATGGAAAAAAGCTTGTCTGGAGGTACTTCTGGCATTCAGTGTGTCACTGCTGTGTGTACTGTGCTGAGAAGCATCATTTTAGAAAAGGCTTTTCTAGAAAGTTCTGTGTAAGTTGTTCTGCAGATATAATTAGAACCTGACAAAGCAGTAATGCAGGTATTCTCAGAACAAGCAACTCTCTCTTACAGTCTTGCAATTGGGGAAGTCATGGAAGAGCTTGATTGAAAGTCTTTGTGTCTTGTAAAAATTTCAGAATTTTAAAAAGTGCCTAATTCTACATCAGAATGGACTTAACAAATAGCTTTATCCCTCCCACCCCCGCTAAAAAAAATTTCCAAAAAAATCCAGAGAGTAAGGATATACAGCTGAATTTTTGGAGGCTGAGATTTAAACATATTTTCTTATATTAGCAGAGAGTGAATTCCATTTGTAGGTTATGATTTAAGGTTAATGTGGGGGCTATTGCTTTTTTTCTGGAGTTAATCTCTTTTTTTGGGGACAGAAATTCTATCCTTGCTAAAACTGATGCACATTCTTGTGAAAAATGTTGGCTTATGGAGATAAGTATCTCACATCTGAAAAAAAGCCTTTCTGAGAAAATTCTAGATTATGTGTTTTCTGGCTGTAAGTCAGCATACTACCTGCATAACTGAATAATTATCTTCTACAGGTTCCAGAATTTCTAGTAATCTTAAGTATCAGCACAGTAATAGTAGTTCCGAAAATTTTCCAAAATATAAAAATCTCAAAAATGCTTCTAAAGAACTCTCAAATCCTCATATTGCAGGCTTCATTGGAAATAGTTTACTCTGCAACGAGATGTCTATTAAACTGAGAGAAAGCTTTTATAATAATATGGTAGTACTAGAGCATCTTCCTACTAGAGCTAACAAGATTTTTAATGCTTTAATTTAATGGTTGCATTTCTGCCAACCATAAAAATATGATATTATTGAATATTCTTTCTTTCTAAGACCTGAAATCAAAGTATATATTTCATTTATAGTTTGCTTTCAGCGTAGTCACAAAAATAAGAGTTATGTGGCAAAGTAGAATGTTTATCTGGAAAGAATTCACTTCCAATAAGTGGAAGTATGGGAAAAAATTGATATATGATCCTTAAAAAAAGGTTTTTGAGCAATGGCTACTAATGGTAAAAAAAGCTGGAAGCATTGTAGTGTCACCTCTACTGACCATCTTCAAATGAGGAAGGTAAGAGACTGGTAATTCAGTGAAATATAGAATAGGAAAGTTTAGGGGAAGAAATAGCATAATCAGTTTAATATGTGCATGGGTAGATAGTTACTAGGATGTTCAAAGAAACAAAGGCTGCCATGACAGAGTTCTGCAAATAATTGGGTTGACACAGTATCTTTGGTCAGTCAGTCAGTGGAGTTAGACTTTGTTCTCAGAGAGGCAAGAAGAGCAAATTTAGGTTGAGTGAGGTGTCCTGGTTTGGAAACTAGGGGGCGTTACAAAGTGACGAGAGATTGCAATAGAGTAACAACAATGAACAGAACTTATTTTACAAAGAACAAAAACGGACAACAAAAACACAAAGCGGGACAAACTAGGCTCCTCCGGGCTGGCTGCTGGGCTGGTGGAGCAAGAGAGGAGGGGAGACTGGCCCATGGAATGGTGCTGGTTCCACTCCGGGGTTCTTGGAAAATAGAAAAGTGAAAAGAAGCCCCGGGGGGGGCCCAAGGGGAGAGAATACCACAGCTGGTGAATGGTGTAGTCCTCAGCCTCGCGCTGCCGATTCAACTGCGCTGCTGCCTGAGCTCTGGGAAAGGGCCGAGAGAGCAGGAGAGATGAGCTGAGATGCAACTGTGATGACAGCCAAGCCCAAAGACAGAGAGAACTTCAGGGCTTGCAGTTTATATAGGGTGCCCATTCTCACGTGATCTCAGGGCACCCTTCCAGTGCAGGTTGCCTCTGGGTGGGCTAACGGCACTGGGCCCCTTCCATTCCCCGAGACTTCACCACAAGGCAATATGGTGACCTTTCCCACCAAAATGCCTTGTGACTGTGGCCTGCCGAGGGGAGGGAGCCGCCACCACCGCATCTGTCAGCACCACAGGGCGCCCAGGGGCACCAGGCTCTACCACCCCGGGTCCGCTCCTCACAGCGGCACTTGCCCTGGGCTGGCCTTGCCCTGCGCGCACCAGCACGGCCACCATGGGGGGTGGCCCCATCCGCTGCAATGGCTGCCGGTGTCTCCAGCTGGTGCCACATTCACACGTGCGGGTGGTGCCAGCGGGAACCAGCAGGAGTCGCTGCACTGTAGGTGTCTTCAGCCAGCAGCACGGAGCTCACGCAGGCAGCGGAGAGAGCCATCTGCACCTGCCGCCACTCAGCCCGGCACCAGTGGCCGTGGGCACCCGCTTCTCCAGAGCCCTCTTGTGCTGGGACAGCCGCCATTCACCCTGCTGCTGCCGCTGCAGTGGGGAGCTGCACCCGTCACTTGTCGCTCCAGGGCAGGCACTGCCGCTGCCGCCCCGCCACCAACTGGGGTGGGGGCCACCGCTAGTTGGCCTGAGCACCGCCCATGCCCAGCCAGAGCAGGCAGCCACCATGCTGTGGGAAGTCCTGGCCTCAGATATATTCTGGCCAGTGGTGTGGGGCTTGCCTTGCCGCCCCGCAGCTGTTGCCACCGCTACATGGGTGAGCCGTTCTCTTGTGGGGGGACTGGAGACCATGCAGTGTGTCTCTGCGGCCACCCTGCATGTGCACAGAGCTGTAGGGAACCGCAGGGGACTGGCTTGTACCTTCCCCTGCAAGGCCGGACCCGCACCTGCAAGGGACTGGAATCCTAGTCCCAGAATCCAGATTCCAGAATCTAGAAGACAGAACAAGGTTTTAAAAGCAACCCCCTCCCTACTCCTGCAACTAAAACCCCTGAAAACCAACACCCCCTCCCTCTCCCTTCCCCCCTCCCCCCAGAAGAGACCCCTTGAGAGATAATCCCCTGTCCCGCATGGAAAAAGGGGAAAAGGGAAAACAATACGTTTTAAAAACCAGGACCTTTTTCACCCCATAACATAAGGATTCACTGCCTTATAATTTTTGATAATGGGAGTTAAAATTCTGGTCCCTGTTCTGTGTTTGTGTGTCTTTATGACAGTTTATGTGGAGTGCCTTAAGCAGAAGACTACACTTACAATCATTTTTGGGTGCTGCTTTTTCATCTGGTCAAATTTCAACTCATATCAAAGTTTTTTTTTGGCATAGCAACACATTTTAAAATGAATCCCTATCAGAAAAGCCTATGATCTAGTATTAAATAGAGTCTGTGGATATGAATCTCTAAACCAAAAATTTCGTCATTTCTCCTGTGAGTACTCTAATTTCCGCATTGTTTAGTGCAAGATATGACCTTACTCACAGAGTGAGTAAGGTCAGTAGAGACCACAATAAGTCATCTGGTTCAACCCCCTGCTTAAGCAGAGTCATCCTGTATCACATGACACAGAATTGCATCCAGGCTGTTCTTGAATATCTCCAGTGAGGGAAACTCAGCAACCTCTCTGAGCAATCTGTTCTAGTGCACGGTCACCTGCACAGTAAAGAAGTTCTTGCTCACATTCAGGTGGAACTTCCTGTGTGTCAGTTTCTGCCCATTACCTCTTATCCTATTGTTTGGCACCACCAAGAGCCTGGCTCCATTCACTTGACATCCCCCTCCCTTTAACAGTTATAGCCCTTGATGAGTTCCCTTCTCAGTCATCTCTTCTCAATGCTGAATGTCTCTCAGTCTTTCCTCATAAGATGTGCCAGTCCCTTAATCATCTTTGATGCCCTCTGCTGGACCCTCTTCAGGAACTCCATGTCTCTCTTGCACTGAGGGGACCAGAACTGGACACAGTACTCCAAATGCAGAGTACTCTGAATCCAGATGGGGCAGGATCATCTCGCCTTGACCTGCTGACAGTGCTCTTCCTAATGCAGGCAAGTGTACCATTGGCCTTCTTGGCCACAAGGGCACACTGTTGGCTCATGGACAGTTTCTTTGCCCCAGGGTACCCACATCCTTCTCTGCAGAGCTGCTTACTAGCAGGTCAGCCCTCAGCCTCTACTGGTGCATGCCTCAGATGCAGGACCCTGCATTTGCTTTTGCTGAACTTCTGACAGTTCTTCCCTGCCCATCTCTCCAACCTGTTGGGGTGCTTCTGAAGGGCTGCACAGCATGCTGGGGTATTGGCCACTTCTCCCAGCTTTGTGCCATGAACAAACTTGCTGAGAAGGCATCAACCTGTTTATCCAAGTCATTGATGAATAAGGTAAAAATGCTGGGCCCTGTTTTGAATCTTGGTGGACACCACTAGTGACAGGCCTCCAACCACACCATGTGCCATTGATTATGATCCTCTGGGATTTAACAGATTAAAAATAAAAAACAAAGCAAGCAACCAAAACATATCTATCTCCAATGGATTCTAGAAGAAGCCTCATCCTGTAGGGGTGTGATGCATTTTCTAGGGACAGAAAGATCACAGATTCCTAGGGAAGATAGTGTGCTTCTATCTGGATAGTTCACAAGGGTTCAAGGACATTTTGGTCTGCCTTGCTTTAATGCTAGCTAACATTGAGAAAAATTCGCTAAGAGAACTTTGAGAAATAGTCAGATAAAGAAGGTGGTGTCAAACTGCCCTAGCACAAGCAAACCCTGTGTTTTCTTGTAGAGATGAGCTACACCAAGTTCTGCCCCTTGATGAGGAACATTCAGTACATAAAGGTCAAAAGACAAGATAGAATGAAAATGTACAGTTTCATGTTTGCTGCTTTATTCGAAGGAAAAAAGGTTTAGTAAGTGGATATTGTTGGGGGGCACTTGAGGGCTGGCAACTCCCTGGCAGCAAGAGTGTCAGGCCCCACAGGGGCTGCCTAAGCAGCAGCCGGAGGGAGCAGGGCAGGCTGTGGGGGGAGCAGCTGAGTGCAGCACATCAGGCAAGTTTGTGATGCTTGTGTAGTTCCAACGTCAAGCCAGAAAGTCAGAAAGTTCTTAGAATGTATTGAGGATTGCTTCTTGTCACAACTAGTTAATGAGCCTACCAGGGACGACGTTTTTCTTGACTTGCTGCTTACTAATAGAGAAGGGCTGGTGGGGAATGTGGTGGTTGGAGGCTGCCTGGGGTGTGATGAATAATAGAGTTCTCAATAAATAGTGAAACAAGGAGGGGCATCAACAAAACCTACACACTGGATTTCTGGAGGGTGAACTTCGGCTTATTCAACTAACTGGGAGAGTGTCTTGGGAAACAGTCCTTAATAACATGGAAACATCCAGGAAGGCTAGATGTACTTCAAGAATGAAATCTTGAAGGCGCAGGAACAGGCTGTTCCAATGTGCTGTAAGATGAGCCGTAGGGGTAGGCAGCTGGCCTGGGTGAGTAAGGAGCTTTTGAATGAACTAAGGGAAAAAAAGAGGATGTACTGCCTTTGAAAAGAGGGGAAGGTAACTCAGATAATGTTTAAAGATGTTGTTGGATTATGTAGGAAAAAAATTAGAGAAGCAAAAGCCCAGTTTGAACCACCTCTGTAAAGGATAATAAAAAGTGTTTTTATAAATATGTTAATGGCAAAAAAAGGGACAAGGACAACCTCCACTTTTAATTGGATGAGGAGGGAAGTATAGTGACTGAAGATGAGGATAAGGCAGAGATGCTTAACACCTTCTTTGTCGTCATTTTCAACAGTAAAACATTGTCTACAGGACATATAGTCTCTTGAACTTGTAGACATGCTCAGGGAACAGTATAGACCCACTGTAATCCAGAGGCAGATGTTAGAGATTTACTGATCTGCCTAGATCTTCGTAAGTCTATGGGACCTGATGGGATCCATCCTAGGGTGATGAGAGATTTGGCAGATGAGCTCACTAAGCTGCTCTCCATCATTTATCAACAGTCTTTGCTTTCTGGAGAGGTCCCAGATAACTGGAAGTTGATCAGTGCGATGCCCATCCACAAGAAGGGCTGGGAGGAGGATCCAGGGAATTATGGACCGGTCAGCCTGACCTCAGTTCCAGGCAAAATTATGGAAGAAATTATTTTAAGGGCAGTCACACTGCACCTATAGAATAATAAGGAGATCAGATCGAGTCATCATGGATTTAGAAGGGGTCCTGCCTGACCAACCTAATTTCTTTTTATGATCAGGTAACTCAGCTGGTTGATGAGGAAAAAACTGTTGATGTAGTGTACCCGGCTTTTAGCAAACCTTTGACACCATCTCCCATAGTAGACTCCTGNGACTGGAATACAAGACCTCTGCAGAGAGACTGAGGGAGTTGGGGTTGTTCAGCCTGGAGAAGAGGAGGCTCCGGGAAGACCTTACTGCTGTCTACAACTACCTGAAAAGAGGTTGTAGCCAGGTGAGTGTCAATCTCTTCTCTCAGGCTACCAGTGACAGAATGAGAGGACACAGTCTTAAGCTGCATCAGGGAAGGTTTAGACTGGATGTTAGGTACAACTTTTTCACAGAGAGAGTTATTTCCTATTGGAATGGGCTGCCCTGGGAGGTGGTTGAGTCACCATGATACTGCCATGAGTTAGATGATGGGATGGTGTTGGGTAATAGGTAGACTCGATGATCTCAGTGGTCTATCCCAACCTTGTTAATCCTGTGCCTCTGTGATGCCTTTCTCTACTACTTTGCCTTTACGTATGCTTTGGTAAAGGGGGAGGAAGCAATTTGAATAAACATCAGTTTGATTGGGGATATTTGCTTTATCGAATGCATGAGGAGCACAAGGTGAGGAATGGGTAAGGAATATGGTAAATAAGTATAGAACACTCTTGTTCACCAGTAATAGAATTGTTTCTTGTTTTTAGTCATCTATTCTGCAGTGCATCTTTATTTACTATTCAGCTCCTAATATATTTATTTGACCAAGTTTATCAGTACCCACATACATGCATACTCACATTTTCTTTAGAGTAAAGCAGCATATTCCAATTGTATGAAACTAGTTTTCATTTTATTTCCTTTTTCATGCTTTGAGTATTTCTCAGCTAACAGGTAAAAAGAGCCTGATGTACAGAGGCAGCTAAAGTCCTGTCTGCAGTGTCAGAGAGATGAGTGCTGCATGACTCCTTCAGTATTATCAGTTTAAGGCAAGCAGGTTGCACACCTTAATCTTGAAAGCTATGCTAGCATATTTTTCTAATTACCATACAAAGTAATTGTAAGATAAGGCAGGTTTAGCTCTGTTCCATTTAGGAAACTGCTGGATCAACTCGACTGCACTGTGTCTTGAATTGGGTTGTATGTATGACTTAAAAAGCCTGACAATTATTCGCTGTGTTTGATATGATGACAACCAGGAACAGCTCATTTGTCTAACTATTACAAAATGAAAATAATGCCTGTAAAGAGAACAGAGCAGTTACTATGGAAAAATTGAACTTTGATTTAAAAGCCATAAATATAAATTGTCATGTTTTCAATGTCCAGGAAGCATGGCGTGTTACAAAAGTATAGACAGATACGGAATATTTACTTAAATATTTAAAGAAATACTATGTTTCCAGCTTAACGTCAGATTTTCATCTATTTAGAATATTTAGGATAGAAATATTTAGAGTTTGGAGTTTGATGCATCAGTCAGTAGGGTTATATATTTACAGAAGGTCATCTTGTCTTTCTGTACTTCTTTTTATGCAAATTTTTTACTTTTTAAAAGTAATTTTTAATTGGAAGAAATTTTGTTTACTGTTTCTAGAAGCTGGTTAAGTATGTTCTATAGAAAGTCTGATATTGAAAACAATTCTATTGCAATTATGTTTACATTTTCAAAGACAGTTCTGGATACATGAGAGACAAATGAGATAATCAAGTGAGGAGCTAACTCAATTTTCACATAGAAATCAAGTCTATTCCTAATAAAAACCTCTGTACTGACACTCTCTGGAGATATGCAGCATGACTATCTTTTTCTGGAGAAAAAGACTGTCATTTTCTGGAGAATTTTAATATTGGTAATTTTATTTGGCATTATTGGTTTTCATTTTAGCATATTCTTTCAGTTTTAATCTCTTCTAGTCTCAGTTATCTCTAAAAATTTACTTAGATTTTAAGCTGTGCAAATATTACAGTAATTTTTGAACTGTTAAGGTGCTGGAGAGGTA
>VYZS01033382.1:7258-20083 GCA_013400695.1 Neodrepanis coruscans
TTGTCGGGTTTTCAGTGTGTGTGAAATTAACTGTGATATTTGTGTGTTTTCTTTCTTTTGGGGTGTGTCTGTGGCTTCTCTTGGACATCTCTTGTCAGAATCGCAAATTTTGTGGTAAAACCACAACACATACGTATAAGGTGGTATTTTGTCTGGTGTCTTGATTTCAAACTTTTACCTTGGCTTATGTCTGGAATGAATGCTTTCCTTTTTCACAGTTTTCTGTGGTAGGAATCTTTGTTAGAGTAGGTTACCCAAATTTGCCTTTTCGGGCCAATTTCCTGTAGTGATGGTTTATCTCATAGGAATTTCCTTCTTTGACAGTGTTTTGAGACAACTGCATTTTTTAGGTCCCAACAGGAGTATAGTATACTTGTAGATGACTCTGGCTATATGTTATGGGTTATTGGTTATTTGTATACTTGACATAAATATTACAAAACTGCTTTCTAGAAACTGAGGCCCAAAGATGAATTTGGTTTATTGATATTATTTTGCTTTTCTTCTGCCACATGCAGACTTCTTTGAAGTAGAAAAATATGCTTTCATTTCAGTAGAAATTGCTCTTTTTTTCTGTATGAGACAGATGAAAATATTCAAAATATCTCAGTAAACTGATTAAAACAATTAGTGTGTCTTATTTCTCGGTGATAAATTGTGATCTAAATTAGGATCACAATTAAAAATACATAATTAGTGCAACAATTAAAATTGAGTGCAACAGATGGCTTATTACTTAAAATTCTGTTTCACAAAACAGACTAGGAGTGTTAAAAGACACTAATTGCCACATTTTAATATTATTTGGCTGTAAAATCTGTTTAAAGTCTTGTTAACAGTATCTGGAGACATGGTTATGAATTAAGAAAAAATAGGAAAGATATGTGTATTTTTTAAATATATATGCAATTGCTTCCTGTAATCTAAATAGCACATAGCCCATAGAATTATATGATCTGACGTAGAGCTGGTACTTCATGTCGTCTCCAGTATTCCACAAGCTTCATCAGTTATGAAATGCAGTTCTAAATAACTGTTTAACAAAATAGTCCTGATGTTGAGTGGAAGATGGCACAAGTGTAACAGAGAATGAGCAGTGTTATTGCAGTGATGTGGTCAATCCATCAGCCACTGGTCACTTATCTTCTGACAGACAAACATGAGTGTGAGATAGAAGACCCTAATTTGCTTATCTGTTCCAAAATAAGTTCATATGGCCCTCAGTGAAGTGGCATTACTGGTTTTTAAGTGTGAGTGTGTCTATCTTAAGGCTTGAGTGAGATCTGATTGAGATAATAAATCTTTATTTTCTAACAAATTTATAATGGATTTTTTTGGTGCAAACTTTAATATATAACCGTAAGGATATTTTGTCAGTAGGAATTTTTTTTCTAATTTTGTCCATTTTTATCATCAAATATTATTAAAACTTATGTTTTCCCCTCTAACTTCATGCCTTAACAGTATAATTTACAGGAGCACAAATATTGTGGAACAGCAGTATTCACTCTCACTATAAGAGTTAGGAGCCAGAGAGAAAAACATAAAAGGAAATTAAAACTTCCTAATTGCTAAAAATAAGAAAAATAAACAGTTTTCCTTACTATTTTGTGTTTAAATTTAACTTGGCAGTGTGATTACAGAAACTGGACATAAGTAACAATTTTGTTCATGTTCATAGCCATGAAAAAGACTATTACAGAATGTGCAGTAGAAGAAGAGACATCTAAAGTTCCTACAGGGAGAAAAAAACTTCTCTCTTTGCAGATGAATCCAGAATTAACTTCACACTGTCTCTTTGATATAACATCTTTGATCCTCAGAGGATTTTATATGAGAAAAAAAAGGCAGAACCTGGTCTGGAGGAAAATAACGCACATATCCCCCGAAAATGCCAGGAATGGTAGGATTTAGGAAAATTTATTTCCAAAGCTGAGAACACTGAGGAAAACTAAAGAACATTAAACCTAACAGTGTTACAAACACCAGGCCTTGGGAAAAAGACATGCCTCTATTCTTCTCAAGGCTTTTATTGTTTCTCCTGCCTGGGTGGCCTGCATCACCCCCACCTGCTCCAGGGGCCTTCTGAAAAGTCTGCAGCCTAATTTTCTTTCCATGGTAAGGAGCCAATCCCTGTGGAATGTGGGAAGAGAAAAACACAAACACATTTCCAGGAAGGCTGGCTCTCCTTCCTGTGGGAGAATTCTCCTGAGTGAACTTCAAGTCTTTGAAAATAAGACTTTCAAAATCATCTCCTCCTACACTTGTCATAAGATTTTTCTTTTTTTTCCTCTCCCCTTCTGATTTTGGTGTTCAGCTGCTCTTCATCTTGGATAGTGAAATACGTCCTTTGTTGAAAAATCAGATTGTTTTGGATTTGCCTCAAATTGTCAGTAAGCGACCTGCTGTTCAAACAGTGGTGCAAAAATTGCACATTTTACTGTTACTTTTGCTACAGCCAAGAGAGATACTGTTGTGCTGGCTCTTAGCTGTAGTTCTTAAAGCAGAAAATGTAAAATCAGACAATATACAGTACTATTTAACCTTCTTGCTTACTTTCTAAAGGTGTCTGAGAGTGTTTGAATGGAGCAGCTGTGGAGCTGGCCAAGCCTGAGCCAGGAGAGGTCTTGACTCTAAACATGAAAGATGTTGGGGAAGAGGCTGCTTGGTGGTGGTGTTGACAGCAGCAAAGTGCCTGTCATCTACCCAGGGTCCAGGAAGGTCAAGCTGCCCACTACTGCTGCCTCTGGGAGAAAGGGATGATGGGATGGTGTTGGGTAGGTTGATAAGCTAGGTAATATGTTGGACTTGATGATCTCTACTGTTTTTTCCAATCTTATTAATTCTGTGTGTAATGAAAGTGGATCAGTGATAATTTCACAGGAAAATTTTAATCCCCTGTCCTGGCTGCTGTCATTCCCAGTCCTCCTCTTCCCTCTCTAGTAGTGATAGCAGCAGCAAGCCTGGTCTCCTAACTCTTGTCTTTTCTTCTCCTCTTAGTTTCAGCCTCTAATTACTGGAGTAACATGATTATGTTGCCATTTACTCTAGCTCAAGGTTTCCTGAATTTTAACCCCAGGTTTTTACCAGACTTCTAGTGTGTTGAAAGAAATTTATTTCCTGCTTGCCTCACTTTCTCTCTTGTGTAAGATAATATTGACTACCAATACTCACTTTGTTGTGGGTCTGTGCAAAGTATTTTATATGCCTTATGTAAACACTGGAACTTAGATCTCATCTAAGCATTGAAATGATTTTCTTTTAAAATGACCCCTACCAATAAGGGAAGCATTGTTCTGAAGAAAACTGTGTTTAAAATAGAGTACAATAATCTGTTCTGACATTGGTGAGGCAGAATTTTTATTATCCTCGTGTGTTTTCTACAAAATTTTATATTGCAAAACAATGTCGACAGTTGTGTTATTGGTAGAGAATCATATGGATGAAACCACAGACTTTGTTTTTTTGAAGATTAAAAGCATATGGTGAGTTTAATTTAAGTCCTATGGAAGTTTAGTCACTTATGGAGCTTGGCTCAATATAGAGGATGTATCCTGTAGCCACTTTAGAAAACATGTACTAGTTTTTCATGGTTAATGACCATATGCTTCTGCTGCTATGTGGCCTCCATCTGGAAAATTTCCATCTGAAATTTCTTGTTACTTGATAATTAATGATTCTTTGTAGACTAACCTGACTGATAGAATGTGGGTTCAAAGAGAGATTAGGATAGCTTTTCAGTAAATGACTTGCCATTTATATAACTGTTCCATGGGAGTGACATGACTGCATGAGTGAATTCTTGCTATTTAACTGATTTTTCAAGTAAAGAGTGACATAGTATTTGATAACAATAAAAACATGTACAAATGAAAAAAAAAAGTAAAGTACATAATGCAAGGCTATCCTATGGATTTAAAGAAATAGTCTAATTACAGATGAAAAAATAATCTTTCAGCAGACCAGGAAAGGAAGGATGGTGTTAGATTTGGTCTGTTGTGGAATATGAATGTGTATGGAATTTCAGTCAGTAAATGAAAACAGATACATCTATTTCTAATCTTGATTTTTTTGTTCTCAAGTGTCAACTCAGTCTGACAGTAGAGCAGAAATTAAATTTATTAACCTTCTGTAAAATGTGTTCAATGGTCTGTACTGATTTTATAGATAATACCAAAAGCCTGAGTAATTGTTTGTTTAAACATATATCTTATATGAAAGCAGTGGGAAAACTGTATGTCTGCTACTGTGTTTTCTTTAAGCTGTAGAGGTCTGTATAAATCTTCAAATCAGTCAAAATCATAAGCAGAAATTGCTGCCTATAAATAATCTTCACTTGAATGGTAATACAGTGAAAATGGCGAATTTCCTCTAAATTTTTAGCTAAATTTTGTTTTGGTTTTGTGTTTGTTTTTTTTAAATAATGTAATTTTTTTTTCTCCTGGCTGTTCAGTATTTTATGAGAGGTCAGTTTTCATGTCCTTCAGGAGCATTCTACAAATGAACAAGGAAAGAAACTTAATACTAGATAATTTAAAAGTTTATTAGTGTCATGGTTTAAGTGCCAGGAAGTACCTGTGATGTGTGGCTGTGTTGAATCCTTTTCATTTTCGGGTTTTTTTTTGTTTTGTGAAGTGATTTTGTGGTGGCCCCAGCCCTGCATCCCCTGTGCACTGCCGGCCCTGGCATGCATGGGGGAGCCCACTCCTGGGTCCTGGCAGCGGAGAGATGGGGACTGGTGGCCCGGCAACAGATGCAGCTCCAGCACGCACGTGTCCACACCCATTTGCTTGGACTGTGGGGCGGCCCTTGGCATGTTTCACGGTGCCGGCAGCACCGGCAGTGTGTAGGTGTGCAGCCATCCACCGTCAGCTCCTGGCCACATGTCTTGGCATGGATGTCGCCATTCTTCAATGATGTAAACCAGAGGAAGGCAGAGAGGATTGACATCTCAGAGTTGCTTCTTATTGGGATATTGGGCATTGGGTGGGACTTTGGAGCCTTTTAAAGATTCTCACGGGTACGTGGCTTGCTCTTGTCTGCTCCTGGGGTGGTCCCAAGAGAAGTGGTTTCGCTGTGCTGGAGATGGTCCAGCTGCCCCGTGTAGAGCTCTCCACCTTCTCATCCCAGTGGCGGCAGGACCCTACACTTTGGCCACAGCTGAATCCTTTCTCAGTGTCACAGTTTTCCATAATTGTTTTGTTTTTG
This sequence comes from Neodrepanis coruscans, assembly GCA_013400695.1. Classification (NCBI taxonomy): domain Eukaryota; kingdom Metazoa; phylum Chordata; class Aves; order Passeriformes; family Philepittidae; genus Neodrepanis; species Neodrepanis coruscans. The sequence goes on from VYZS01033382.1 coordinate 12,467, forward strand.
GAGGATTATTTTTGATGGCTGGGTCCAGAGTATTTTTGGGTTTCTTGGGGTCATGTGTTGGGGGCACAGTCTTGGGTGTGGGGGAGGTGTGGTTGGTACCATTCATATATATATACACCGTATTTTTATTTTTAAATCTAATAAATCTTGTTGCATTCCCTCTAATGAGCTCTTGCCAAAGTAGTGGTTAATTAACCATTTTGCTGAGACAATTAGCAAAATCAGTACTGTAAAATAATAAAGTATAATGTAGGCATTCATTAAAGTGTAAAATATTAAATAAGTATAAAATAGACATTAGTTTTACAGTCTGGAGGTTTGCAGCATTCAGGTGCTAGCCATCACCACATTACATTTTTCAGTCTGACCTTGGTTATGAAGAATACACAAACCATTACAAAAAAGGTCTTGTCAGCATTTGTTAGCACAGCTATCTAAGCAGTACAGGAAAGAAAAGTAAGTCTGAAGTCGGTATAGAGGAGGACACAGTCACCAAATTCAGATGACTCTTTCCTGGAAATGTTCTGAATGATTTGTTTTAGAGAGTAACTTGTATCTTTATTAGGTGTTTTCTGTAGCTTAGAGTTTTTCTTTTGCAACCTAGTAGGGGCAAGGATTTATTTTACAGATGGAATGTGTTGTCCACTGCTGTAATTTTCTGCTTGTGTCTTGTTAACTTCTGTCAAGGAAGTTTGACTGAAGATTGACTGATCTCTTTCCAGTGGCCTAAGACTATAGCCTGTTTTAGGGACAGTGCTAGTGAGACGGAAAGCTCTCTGAGAATGTTTCCTGCAGGGTTTGGTTTTTTTGGATAAGGAGCGAGAGGAGTTGTCTAAGAAAGTAATTCAACTTGAGAACTAGAGATTTTGCTTGTCTGTCCTATTTCCCTTGAAACAAAAAAATTACTTTTAGAAAAAAATGAAAGCATGTGAGAATGACTATAATAGTCTGGTTAGTCACCTGGGTAATAAGATACCCAGATTCTTTATTCAGAATTATATTTATGCATATCTCTACAATTTCAAATGAAGTAACTGCAGGATAATCTAATGGAGCTATACTAGAGTGTTATTCTGGAGACTGGAAGCTAATTTAAAATCGAGTCTTTGTATATTTTGCAAGAATTTAATTTTTGATCTCAAAAATAACTGATCTGGATGAGAATAATATCTAATAATTTTCCTTTTGATTTTATCCTAAGTAATTTTTATTATTTTTCAGTTAGAATACCAAATTGGTAAGATTTATGTGCATGTATTGTTTACTGTGAGCAGATATTTCTGTAAACAGGATACAATCCACATGGGTCTCTGTAGCAGAGTTACTCAAGGGACAAATACATAAAGTGAAAAATTCTGTATTTGTAGGGGCAAGTCTGAACCTATAAACAGAGCTGAGCTGCAAAAACCTGCCAGATGATATTAGAAGATTAATATATCTAGTTTATTTCGCATACATATATGGCCCCAAAAGACCAATTATTTATCAGCTTTGCCTTGCAAGTCTGTTCATGTGGTCATTGGACTGAGAGACAGCAGTTCTGTCTCTTATCCCAGATGCGTAACTGTTATCAACTTGACATTGAAGCATTTAAAATAAACCAGTAGGTATCTTTAACCTCTTTGTGCACATATATTTGCCCTTTGATGTGTTCAGCATCTCAGCATTTTATTTTAAGTAGGCTTTTAGAAGTATTTAACACTGAGTTAATCTGCATTCATAGAGCTAAAATGGTATTTATTTTTTATTATTTTTATTTGTATTAAAAAAATATAGAATAGTGTTACTTTGATATGGGAATAGCAGCATGCCTTAGAAAGCATGGATGGTTTATTCAGATGTCTCTATGTAAGAACACATGCATTTGACCTCATTCAGCCCTCCTCCTTCCCTCTGTCTCTTCTCCCTGAAGACACGCAGAAAGATTGTTTCCATGGTAATGTGAAAAATAAATTAATAAACAGGAAGCTTAGACAGTTTCTGAACCTAGATATGCTCCTCTTCCCACCCCAAATTACTGATTCAAAATTATATTTATTTATCATAATTTCCTATATGCAGATTTGGTTTATGTGAGGAAGATCATTCTAGGTTTCTAATTTTTGTCCTTCATGTTCTTCATCAGTATCACCATCCCTCAACCACTAGGTTACATTCAGAATTACACACAGAATTAAAAAGGTTGGAAAAGACCGTAGAGGCCATCAAGTCCAACCTATTACCTAACTTATCAACCTACCCAACACCATCCCATCATCTAAACAATGCCACTGAGTACACCATCCAACCTTTCCTTAAACACATCCAGCAATGGTGACTCCACCACCTCCCTGGACAGCCTATTCCAATGGGAAATCACTCTTTCTGTGGAAAAGTTTTTTCTCATATCCAGCCTAAACATGCACTGATGCAGCCTAAGACTGTATCCTCTCGTTCTCTCACTGGAGGCCTGAGAGAAGAGACTGACCCCTACCTGGCTACAACATCCCTTAAGGTAGTTGTAGAGAGCAATANATGTCATCTTCAAACTTACTAATGATGGACTCCATCCCTTCATCCAGATCATCAATAAAGATGTTGAACAAAACTGGCCCCAACACTGAACCCCACTAGTGACTGGACTCCAACTGGATGTGACACCGTTCACCACTACTCTCTGAGGTTGGTATGGATTACTCTGTTTTCAAATACATACTATGTAGTACGTCTTCATACTATGCATACAATGTCCAGCACCGTGGGACATAATTGTTATTTGATGGATACATCTACAGTACACATAACAAATGATTTTGAGGACATACATTTTCTTATGCTATCAATTTGCTTTTAGTCTTTTAAATGTCAGCTATTACTGTAGAGATTCAGTGAGACTTGAGAAAATATGGGACAACACTAATGCAAATAATTCAATAAACTGAATATCTTATTTACATAGATGTCTTATTTAGTCTTGGGTATAATGCATCAGACTCATTACTGTATTTCTGAGTGTATGCTTAAAGGTAAAACCAAAAGCTGACAAACCACCGAAATGAACTGGAATACAGTTAATTTTCGATCTGTCTTTTCTGTAGTTCTAAAGCATAGTTAATGCTTTCTGAATGCCGTCAGAAATTGTCCCTGCTGAGAATGAAATTGGTGGCAAATGTAGAATACATGATGCATTTTATTTCTTGTTTTCCATCTTTGTTCATGTGCAGTAATAAAACCAGGTTTATCTGATGCAGTTTTGTGATTGTATGCAATGAAGGCACTAGTGGAAAAAATACAAGTGATTATGTTTTATTTATTCTGTTTATGAAGACGTATTTCCCATGATGGTTTTTAAATATTAAAAAAATCAATTTTTACATGCTAAGGAAATATGCATTTGTAAAGTACATAAACCCACAGCAAATAAACTATGTTTAATTTAAAGTATACCTGTCATAGAAATAGGGTGAATTTGTGCTGCTCCCTCAAAAAGACAACATTGATCTTTGTCTCTTTTAAAGTGTTGTGACTACCAGACACTTCTGCTTTTTTTGGTGTCTAGTTTGAATGCTCTCATAGAACTGGGTTTGACAAGGGTGCTCAGAATTTTCTGAAAGTAACATCCACTTAAATGCCCCCCAAATGCTCACTGAATTGCTCAAAATGACTAGTCAGTTCTTAAATGTAATGGCCTTGGCCATGCACTTTAATTGAAGTTAGGCAAAATACTAGTAGGAAGTGAATTAAGTTTTGCTGAACAAATTATTTTGACTGCTTTGTCAGTTCATCCTTCAGTCTATCAGAGGACAATGCTGTAAAACTATTGAAGCTTGAGGCTTTCTCATTTGGAAGTAGGCTTGAGCACCTAATGCAAATATCTATGCACTTCATGCATGGTAGGAACGAATTCCCTTCAAGAAAATTCAAGAAGCCTAGGAAAAGAGTAAAACAAGTAAAAGAATTCAAATTTTATGTAGAGCACAGCAGAGAGGTGCTTAACAACAGTAATTAAAAAAGCTTTCTACTTTAAATAATCAGTGCAATGGGTGTTTCCAAGATTTTCTTTGAAAGGGAGGGGAAAAAAATGAACTCAAAACATTAAAGAAACAAAAAATCCCAAACAATGAGAAGGTAAATATCTTGCAAGAGATGAAAACCCAACACTTCTGTGACTTCTCAGCTGAATGTAATTCTGATAAAATCAATCCACTTCAGCTCTTCTGTTTTTTTAATGAAGCTTTCAATAGCAGGAAGAACAAAAAAAGAGTTAAAAAATTACTAAGCATTAAAAATGCATACTCTAAATGAAAGTGGATAAGAGTAGCAGCAGATTTTTTTTTCTAGTCAACAGTCACTTCTCATCTCTTGTCTTCCTTACTATCTGTACCTTTTAAAGGTAATTTACACTTTAATTGTTCTTTCTCTCTTTAGACGGGACACAGTAGAATTTTTTCACATGAACAGCTAAAAAGAGCTTTTAGAAGACATATTTTTATAGTGGTTACTTTAAAGTTCCGTTTTTGGCTTTACCTAGCTGAACAGTGTTCACCAATTTATGTACCTGTCTTACGATGCTGTGTTTTGGAGGGTATTTTTTTCATTTCACTCATTGCCACATTTCCCATTTAAATCCCATTCCTTTTTCAGTTTTTTCATGGAAAATAAGATTTTAAAAGTTAGTTTGAGTCTTGTCTCGCCATTTCTCAGAAACGATATCCACAGATGTCAGAGTGTAAGAGGAAGGAGTTTTTGCAGACATTAATTTCTCTAATGGATGAAATAGAGGGACTCACTTCTTCAATCTGCTCCACACCAATGTCAAGACCTCTTTGACTCCAGCTACTGTGTTCTGATTGCTATGTAACAAGTTCTGACTTTATTCTCATGCTTTCAGGATTTTACATGAAACATAACATGCTAGGTTTACTCTTGTCATATTTATATGAGTGTGTACTTTTTTTCTTAGGCTCCTTTGCCTGGACTACATAAATTAATTACGTTATAGGAAAGTCGTGTTTATCTCTCATCAGCACCAACTTTCTCAGTGTTCAGACTCAACTAATTTTGAAAGCAAATCTGAATATATTAAGGCAAAAAAGCCTTCTGGCTCACAAATAATGACCTTGTGATGTAAAACAAAAAGTTTTGAGAATGAGATAACTAATTTTTAAGGACTTTGTGTTTTTTTTTATTTTACATTTTAATTTCATAATGTCACTATATATATATGGGCAGAGGTATCTCAAGGCATCATTATCAGTATAAAATGGAGGCAAGTACACAGGACTATGCTTTATAAAATTGGTAACTGCTGAATCTGTTACGAGAATACCAGAATGCAGATCCAGAACAGCTTGTGAGAATTGAGGACTTTATGACAGCTCAGAGAATAGGAGGAAGTGGTGACCAGATCTTTCCACACAATATTAGCCTAAACTGATTTTCAGTATGTGCATGCATCAGTATAATAACAAGTGCAATAAGAAAAGGTTGCATGGATAGGAGTAAAGTTTTGAGAGAGAGTGCACTCTTGGGGCAGTTTTAAAGCACTTGAATAAAGTGACTGGCACACTCTTTGATCATTTAAAAACTGGCTAGATTGATGGACAGAGAGTAGTGGTGAATGGTGCTACACCCAGTTGGTGGCCTAGGTGTACCCCACATGTTCTGCAGGGCTCAGTGTAGGGGCCAGTCCTGTTTAGTGTCTTCATTGGTGATCTGCGTGAGGGGGTTGAATGCACCCTCAGTAAGTTTGCAAATGAAAGTTAGGCAGGAGTGTTGATCTGAGGGTAGGAAGGCTCTGCAGAGGGATCTGAACAGGCTGGATCAACTGACCAAGTCCACTGTTATGAGGTTCAGTGAGGTGAATTGCCAGGTCTTGCACCTGGGTCACAAAAACCCCATGCAATGTTATGGGTTTGGGAAAAAGTGGCTGGAAAGCTGCACAGCTGAAAAGACACAGGGGTGGTGGTTGACATGCAGCTGAACATGAGAGTAGTGTGCCCATGTGGTCAAGAAGACCAGTGGGAAATATTTATCCCTCTGTACTTGGCACTGGTGATGCTGCAGTCATGTGTTGTGCCTGGTTCAAAGGCTCACACTTCAAGAAAGACATTGAGGCGCTGGAGCTTGTTCAGAGAAGGACAAAGGAACTGGTGAAGGGTCTTGAGAATAAGTGCTATGAGGAGGTGCTGAGGGAGCTGGGGTAGGTTCACCTGAAGAATAGGGGGCTCAGAGGAGACCTAAGTTCTCTACAACTACCTGAAAATAGATTGCAGCAAGGTGGGGGGATTTGTTTCTTCTTCAGGCAGCCAGTGGTAGGACAAGAAGGAACGGCCTCAGGTTGTACCAAAGGAAGTTCAGGTTGGACATCAGGAAGAATTTCTTCACTGAAAGCATGATTAAACATTGGAAGGGGCTGTCCGTGGAAGTGGTGCAGTCACCACCATCCCTGCAAGTGTTCAAGACATGATGGGATGTGGTATTCAGTGATATGGTTTAGGGTTATCTGTTGTATCAGCTAAAGATTGCACCAGCATTTTAGGATATTGAGAGAAAATTTTCTTTACAGCATAGAGAGGATGAAGAATTATTTTTTTCCAGGTAACATATACTAAGAGATTACATGGGCAAATTTGATATTTTTTGTTGTTTGATGTTTCTCTTAATGTACATAAGTACCAATTTATGTATAGTTTAATATTCTTATTGTTGAAGTGCATGAATTATCTCTTCTGTATGGAAAGATGAGAGGAATGACTTCACTTAATAAAATGTTTTTTTTATGGAAGGGTGTAGGTATGAAAGGTGAGAATGTGTTGCTTTAGAGATTTTAGATCTGTAGATCTTGCCATTATGTTACAGAGTAGTTGGAAGAATGATCCCATTGTGTATATTTGTTTTGTTGTCTCAGCATTTGTTAATAATTCAGTATATCAGACAAAAAAACCCTCCATCTTCAGATCCCACTGTGATTTAGACTTTGGGTACAATCCAGAGTCTTAATTTTTCATATTAAAAAATGAATGATTCTTGTAATTTTGGCTGCTCTCAGATTTAACAGTGGTTCACTACTGTATTGCTCTTGGGGTTGGCTCATGAATATAGCCAGAGACACACTAGCACTATGGATGCTTCTACCCTGATGGCCAAGAGGTATGAATTTTTTTCCCCTCTCTCTTGAAAGAGCCATTCTGGCAGGCACTATTGGTTGCTATCTTTCATGCTTCTAAAGGATGGCCAACTCTTCTGACCTCCAGAGCTCTGAGACAAAAGTACCAAAACTGAAACCAACTAAAACTAATAGCTGATAGAGAGCTTCTTATCTTCTGAATAATTTGATGAGGTCCACATATGAAATTCTGCATCTTCTTCATTTTATTGTATCTCATTTTGAGCTAAACAGCTGTCACAAAGTGGGAGTGGAAGAAAATAGGACAGTAATTTAAGTAGTGTTTTAAAGAACGTAGCATAAATTAAGGCAATAGGATACCATTTGTGGCAAAAATTACTGTGGCAAAAAGATATCTTTTATAATAGAAATATAAATGCATAAAAGATTAACAAGCTAAACATTCTGAAGGCTATCTGACATGCAGCATTTGTGAAATAAATACATTTTAAAAGCCATATTTGGGTTTT